>CAAKMY010055129.1:17249-62152 GCA_901111285.1 Corrigiola litoralis
GATTCTCTCATATCTGCTGATGTGAAATTCGCCCTTCTGCGAAATTATGAGACAACCATGATCACATACTTCTACAATTGTATCTTAGTTTTCAAGCATTGAACCCTCTACATTACAATCCAAGGTGAGTGGCAGGGATCCTTACAACCGAAATTGAATGATATAGCAATGAGCATCTCTAATCTCACAATTCTTTTTTTTTTTTTTTTTGATAAGAATCTCACAGTACTTAGACTAGGCCAAACCATATTTTCAGACAGGACATATTTCTACCTGAAATTTTCATTGACATGGACTGTTTTCCTGCATCAGAGAAAAAAAGGGAATGATCAAGTAGCTACTATATCATAGTTTGAACAATATGCATGATCAGAGTGGTAATGACTAACAGACTTTAAATCAGCAGAACCAAATTGAGCAGCAGAGCCAATCCCGAATTCGCCGCGCTGTTCAGCTTCAAACTTGTTCAAGTCAGCCAGAGCAGGGAAGCTAGTGCTGAAGGTCACAACTGCAGCAGCTGCCAAGGCTGCAGAAATCAATGCCCTTAACTTCTTTGACTCTGCATTAACACCCAACATTGTAAATATGTAAATCATCCTCTTTTACCTTAACTTTAGTACAATACATCATGCACATGCACATTATAGTACTTCAGAAGAACAACCCACCTGACAAATGTGAATGTCTTGGTGTTCTTGATTCTAGTTGACAAATAATGGGTGTTGAGGAATTTGAAGAGAAGTGAGTAGCATTTGGAGTTTTATATGTAGGTATGTTTAAACCACTTGATTTTAGTGGTAGCAATGAAAGTGATGAAGCTGCCATTTTTCTTAAAATTCTACGCTATTCTTAAAACTGAAAATTTTCAGCTATTAGGCAGATTGCACAAAGAAAGAAGTGTCTTGTTTTTCCCTCCAAACCATATCTTTGGCTTTGGCGTAGGATTGGATAAGAAAAAGACACGTTTTATCACTTTGGGTTGTCTTTTTTGATATTTTGGCATTGAGAAATCGATGGCTTTTGTGAGTTTAATGGGCTGCCTAGGCCAAAGCAATTGACAGTTGTAAGCCCATTGGCCACTTGTGCGGGCTTTTTTCACAAAGATTGAATAAAATTAAGGCCAAAATGTCATATCGTGCTTTCAAATTCATTTAACAGGACAAAAACGGAAGGAAAAAAAAAAAAACGGAAGGAAACAAAAGTACAAAATTACGCCGTTGCCGGGGATCGAACCCGGGTCACCCGCGTGACAGGCGGGAATACTTACCACTATACTACAACGACCTTGATGTCCAAGCACCGTCATTATACATATCTTTCTTGTAATTCTAAGTGTCCCAAGTAATTACTCCGTATAGTCGAAGCAAAAGGTAAATTTTGCAACTCGTGATTCTCAAAGTCGTGAATATGCAGGTAATTTTACTCACTTTCTCTCTCTTTTACTTATTCCTTAATTAATTTTTTTTTTATATTACTTTCAATCTATTAAATATAGTTGAGTTCTGGTTGATGCATGATGATATTTGATCAAGTTTAGGACATTTTGAGCTATGTATATAGTAATTTACCATGAATAAAGTTTTTGTTTGCTAATGAACATCTCAAGGTAAATGATTTGTCTTTCCTCTTTGATCCCATAGAAAAAGGTCAAGCATTTCTATACTAGCTCATACACTCATACCATTTTAACCATCACAAATTCTTTTAGAAAAAATCGTCTACTTTTAGGATATAAATAGTCGAACTAGAAACTCCCAACAAGCTAAACAAGCCCCAAGTCAAATCATCAGAGATATATATCGCTTTGTTGGGTCAGCATGGCTTCGTCTACTTTTATGATCAATCATATGACTATATGAGTGTGCCATGCACATATGTACAAAAAAAAAAAATGTGAAGTACCATACTAGTGGGAGTAGCAGTTTAATGGGAAAGGGACTTCTTGTGGGTTGTGCTTTATAAATGTGTGGTATAGAACTACAGTATTTATTAGCATAATGGACAAGCTTATTGCAGAGGGTAAGCTTAATTTACCTTAGAAAAGGGCTTTTTCACCCCTTTTGCTAAGGAGTAAATAGTCTTTAGCATGAATTCTCAGTTATCAGTAACAATTTCTACCAAGTTGATGCTAAAGATACAAATGCTCTACCTGTGAGTTTGTATTTTTGTTTTCATGAAGGAACCTTGCGAGCTTGTATTATAGTTATGCTTGGATGGACATCTCAGTAGTTGTCCTGAATGGGGAAATGGGTATGATTTAGGATAATATTTAAGCTCTTCTTTGAAGTGTATGTGTTCCGATCGTATTGGTATCTGAGTTTGGCAGATTTGGAGTTAAACTTAGACTATGATAATTGAATACCTAGTATATGGTTCTGTTGTTTGAATGGGTGAAAATGAAAAAGGTCCTGATTGATCAATAATTATGTTGTCTTTCTTGTTTTCCTAAGTGTGGTTCCTTTGGATGGTAATGTTGTTTTTAGTGTTGGCTATGTTTAATATGTTGGATTTTGTTCATTTGGGGCTTGATAATCACTGAGGATGACAATCAGAAAGCTGAATTGAGATCCTTTCTACATTTGTTGGAACTGCTTTCAAGGGTTGTTTTGGTTTGGTTCATTGTGTCTACTCAAATGGTGGGTTAGAATTAATCGAGTAGATGGCGGCTCTGAATGTGTCTGAAGATAATTAGGAGGACC
Source organism: Corrigiola litoralis (assembly GCA_901111285.1). NCBI lineage: Eukaryota > Viridiplantae > Streptophyta > Magnoliopsida > Caryophyllales > Caryophyllaceae > Corrigiola > Corrigiola litoralis. The sequence continues at coordinate 19,949 of CAAKMY010055129.1, forward strand.
CGGCCGTATGAAGTTGCTTCTGTTGCTCTTGTTACATCTAGCCCATCTTCCACCTATGTTACTTGGACTCATCTTAGAGTGTCCAGTATGAGTCGAGGATCGAACACTGGAAATTTAAGAAACATATATAACCTAACCACTTATTAATCACGCACATAGACTTCAGTGCCGTGTTAGGGAAACGTCGTGTCTGACCCGGGGATGCTTTGGAAAAGAGAGTATAGGAGTAAGACTGCAAGAGTATTTGGACTTCGGAGTTGTTTAGATCTTTGTTTTTTGACTTAAGCAGTGTCCACAAAGGGAGAACTATGGTTTGTGTACTTGTGTGATCTATTAGGATGGGTAGGATTATGGCTAGAGGCTGATTATTTACCAAGAAAATTGCAGTTCGACCTTGATGAAGTGTTTGGTTGCTACTACTGGTCACTGGCGCCGAAATAGGAAGATGAATTCTGTTGCAATGGTCACTTTTTTGGAAGCTATATTCCATGACGAAGTGTCACTACTTCTGCAGAGAATTGGGACCCTGCTGAAGCTTATATGTATGTACTCCCCTATGTATTTTTGCTAGCTTATTTTTGGCCGAAGGCTTTGGGTGCTTTCTAGTGTATCATGATTTCATCGTGACGAAGAAATTGGGCTGCCCGCTGCCCTTTAGTAAGTATCTTGCCAGGAGGACTCATTGCCCTCTTTTGCGCCTAGTTCATAGATAACAGTCTTTTCTATCTGAAAAATATACACCCTAATGGCCAAGGGGGTTGTTCAAGACTGCTCATCTAAGTCGGGTCTTTTTTGTCCAGCTACTGTGTGCTATCTCCTTTCTCTAGCTCCATTGGAGGTGTTTAAACTTGACTGTGTGTTAGCTCTAGAAAGACAGTAGCCTGTCGGTTCTTAGTGTTTACTGCACCATTAACTTGTAATCCTCCTGTTGCATGATCAAGGCAGTATAAATAGTATATGCTCAATGAGATGACAGAAATTTGGTGAATCTGGCTCTTGACGGGCCTCATCTCATTCTAGTTTAACTTCATCTTGGTCTTTTGTTTTCCCTCAATAGTGGTGTCAATAACTGCTATTTCGATGGACGTTGTTTTTTGATAGATTAATAAAATGCCCTTCCTGCTTTATCTAAGAATGAGATTGTTTGGTTCAAGTTGCTGAAGTTTATCTCTTTTGCTCTTTTGCTCTTTTCTTGTGTATACAGGCCAGTGATAGATTTAACATCAATTCTCAACTTGAGCATCTTCAAGCAAAATATGTTGGGACTGGTCATGCTGATATGAACAGATTGTAAGCTTGCGCCACATCGTTTTTGTATTTGTATACCATTCTTTTTTCCTTTATTGTCTCCTGATTTTTTATTCTATTGACATGTACAGTGAATGGGCTGTGAACATCCAACGTGATAGCTACGCTTCATATATCGGGCACTACCCTATGCTTGCATACTTTGCTATCGCAGAAAATGAATCTATTGGAAGGGAGCGCTACAATTTCATGCAGGTTTGTTTGTGCAGCCCTTTGTGCTTTTTGTTGGCTTGCTTTCGATGGAGCATGGAATTTTACCATGACCCTTTCCTCTCTCGTCTATATAATTTGGTTCTTTTGCAGAAAATGCTGCTGCCTTGTGGACTTCCCCCTGAAAGAGAAGATGATTGATTGAAGTTTGTTGTATCGGCTGTCAGAACTTCCAAACTCTATCCAAACATTTTATTGAACATTTTTCAGCAGCCAGATAGTTCCATCTAGCTTCAGCCCGGAAGTTTAAATTTGTGTTTTCTTCGTACTCGAAAAGCTGTGATGTTAACTCAACTTTCCACTGCGTGATGTTGATTCCTGTTTGTTGGGATGGAAACTTGTAGTAGAGATTAATTAACTAATGGAAGTACAGAACAATTTTACGGATGTCATCAATCGAAATTTCAATCTGCTCAGTTCTGTGAGCTTAGCAGTGAACCAATAGTCCACCTCCTCGGAATTGAGCAGCAGTTATCTTAGATTCTGCCACATCCTTCTCCAACTTCAGACTGCTTTATTACGAAAAACAGACCATTTAGGAATAGCATACACAAATCTTTGCATATTCTTTACTGCAGCACAGCAACTATGATATGCATGTTCCACTTTCACCAATTATATCATTTTAATACAAACATCCATTATTAGATATAAACAACACACTGGTTTACTTAGAGTGCATCAAAGATAGCGGCTGCGTTCCCACTTATGCGAAAAAAAATACATAGAAATTATGATACATATATATTTAACTCATGATAAAAAAAAGGTAGACTTAATTACTTTACCATACGTCTCTTCATATGCATCAATTATATGAAATCGCAATATTGCCATATAGACCATCAATATAGTTTAACGATAACAAAAGTTACATCACTAAATTTGTACGAAAATGTACTTTCATGATATTTTGAGACATTCGAAAGTCAAATGCTTTTCCGAAAACGTGAAAATGACAAATATTTATTGAGTGTGAAAGTATATAATTTACACCTAATATATAAAATTGAAAATTTAAGCTTTTAGCAGGCTGAGAAGAAGCCACGTGTTATACACCATAAACCGCCACGTGTCGGTGTCTGCACCCTTGTCATTGCTGACTGCCTAAACAAGTTAAGATCATCAACAGAAAAAAACAAACTTTCGTCTGCAAAATTTGGCATCATTACCATTCGCCATGTCTCGTTTGATCCAAGCCCGTGGTGCTCTCTCCAAAGCCCAGTAATATTCACTCTCCCTTCTTCTCTTTACTTCACTGCTTTTTACTGTTATTGTGTGGAGTAATTAATCTGACATGATCATTTTCATTTCATGTGTTTGCTTATGCTGTTTTGCGCTCTATATGTTCGACGAAATTCCCCAATGAGTTTTTCTGATTGGTTGGTTTATACGCATGCATTTTAGATGGGCATTTAAGAAACATATCATATTTGCGTTTTTTTACTGTGATGATGGGGAAGTGCACATTGTTGGAGCTAGGACCTGTTTTTTGGAGGTGAATTGTGGGTGGCATTGTTGGGTGGATTAATGTTTGATGCCTATGTAGGCCTGCTGATTTGGTTGTGTTTAGTAACTTGATCGTTTGCTCGAATTTACGGTTTGCTTGAATTTATGGCGTTATTGGGCACAGCTTTGCGGATACAAGTTGTGCAGAGAAGGCTCATTAGTGTTTTTGGTTATGGAATTGGGAGCATTGTGGAGATGGTTTATGATGTACTAGCGCTTGTTGCGATTGGGTAACGCGGAGATGCTTGAGAGTGAATTTTGTAATTTTGATTTATGGTGCATTTCCGATGGAGCCAATGCATATTACATGCGAGTTGGTGGTCTCCTTTTGGTTGAGCTGAGAAAGATGGATGCTGGTAGGAAAAAGCGAAGGCGAGTCTTATGTTTCCAAAGCTTCGTTTGTTGATTTTCTAGTTCAGTAAGCTGAATGAGTCAGCTTGCATGAGACAGCTTAAATAAAATATCATGGACATTAGCACCACCCCTAGTGAAGGCGTACTACGTCAGGTTTTTAAAGGGTTATGATTTTGTGTCAACTCTAATAGGTATTCAGCGCTCGCACAATATGGTATAGCCATCCTTGGTAGTAGGAAAGCTAATCAGTACGCTCCTAACCTTCTGGTGAAAACGAATTGAGTCTGCTTTTCCCTAGCCCATTCGCACTCTAGGTAGAAAAATCGGAATAGCTAGTTGAAAATTAGAAATCCAATATTAATTATGAGAATTACAGGATTTTGTTTTCCTTGTCGTAGGTTTTCTTCCTGCTTTGAGGACTTCTTTCTGTTTGTAACTTTTTCTTCGTTCTATTTGTAATTTATTTTCATATCTTAAGGAAAGATATAATTATGAGGTAAGCCACCCTTTCTTTAATCTTTGAAATAAGCGGCTTAGAACATTATACAATGCTGATCATTTAATAAAAATAATGTATAATTAGGTGCCTTGGATGCTAGTCTTTGAAACTTACTAGTGCTTGCAACTTCTATCTTTGATCTTTAATACGATGGTTTTCGGTGAATAAGATTTTGCCCTCCTCCCCTCAGCAGCGGTGGTCGGAGTAATATAATGCCATCGTTTTTTTTGTGTTTGTTGTTGTATCCCCTTTCAAACCCGAAGTTGAACACTTTGTAACTGGGATCATGCAATCTTGGTTATCTTATTTGAATATTCTGGATTTCCCTTCTAGAAAGAGGAGGGGGGGGGGGTCAGCTACACATTTACTGTCTTCATGCTCAAACATACACGGAACTAACTTTGACTTTCTTGTTTGACTAGTACGCTGTCACTGTCTAGAAATTGTAGATTTCTCTCTACGGAATCTTCAACGGTTGGTGGAGTACCAAAAGTTGAAGAAGCAGAGACAGTCCATGTTCCACCTCCCCCCTCAGAGAAGGTAATTACTTCTGGCTTTCAGCTGCTTGCAGTACTTCATGAACCTAGGTAGTTTTGCAACCGTTAACACTTTTCGGCTATGTTTATATGTTAAGCTACTTGTGCTGGGAGGCAATGGATTTGTTGGTTCACACGTGTGCAAAGAAGCTTTAGAACGTGGTTTATCAGTCGCTAGCCTGAGCAGGTAAAAATTCCACCATGAATGTAGATAAGAAATGTAATCCTATGTCTATTGTCAACTATTTTTCTGTTTAGTTCAGCTGTAATAGTTTTAAATATTCCATGCCTTGATTTTCCAAAACTCTACTTCCTCCCTGTTGTGTGAAACAGTCTCACTCAGCCATTTGATCTGGAGACTTTCTAACATATACATTTAACTTCCGTATAGAGGATGCCACTTGACTTAAAAATCTGAATAGTTCTATCTGCCTTATTGGATTCAGTTAAGTTGAATAAATCAGACTGTCTTGTAGTTGCGAGAGTAGTCATAACTTGCTTCTTTTTTTTTTTTTTTTTGTCTAGAAACGCTTCAGAGTTTATGTGCCCTTGTCTGGAGAGTAGCATTGTGAAACAAATCTTTATCTGGTTGATGTGCTCCAGTAGGCTGAGTTTTTCCAGATTATGAGCATTAGTTTGATAGTACTCGATGACTGTATTCTTTGGGGTAAGTTGTATGGTAAAGGGTAGATTTCCATTAAGTGAAAATTGGAGGGGGTGGTGGTTGCCTGTGCAACAAGCGGTTGAGCTAGTACAACATAAAACAATGACTGCACAGAGGTCCTGGTTCGAAACCCAGTAATTTGCTGTCGCTTTAAAAAACTAAAGTTTTACACTGGTAAATAATTTTGTTTGCACTAATAGTTAGCAAATTCCCATTTGGCATCCTGGCATAGTGGATTAGGCTTTTCTATGCGAAAACAAGAAAATCAAGGGTCTTGGTTTCAAGAACTCAGAGGATCAATTTTGAAGTCTTCTTTTTTCCTCACTATCCATACTACGTCCACATTTTTCTTTCCTCTTAATTTCTCGCACATTCTCCTCCAAATATTAAGTATCTGGCTCTGTCACTGGCTCTGATCTAGAAAATATTTCTACTGTAGTGTCCAATCATGGTCAGAACCCATACTTTCTTTCGAAAAGAGGACTTTGTGTTTGTTAAATCTCTGAAGTTCTAAAATGGCTGACCTTAATGTTTACTGGACGATGGATTTTGCTTGTTGTAACAGCTTAATAAGTCAATTGCATAGTGAGGTGGCAGTTTCACCATTAAAAAGAAAACAAGACACAACTTCCAGATTTTCCAGGTTTATAGGATATAAGTAAGACTTGAGATAGGTGTATACTGTACTTACTTAGTGCATTTCATTACTAATACTCTTCACCTAGAATTATTATCTCACTTGGAGCCTTATTGTAGCTTCTGATTACACATAGAGTGTTGAACTGTTTGAGAGGGGAAAAACGTGATGTGGAGTTCTTGTAAAATTTATGAATCACAAGAAAAAGATAGCTAATAAGCTAGCATGGTTTCACCTGGAACTGGAGAATCTGGAAAAACATTGTCACATTTAACTCACCGATCATGTTTTCGAGTTCCCCTTAGCCTCAGTCATATGGTATCCTGATAAGCTGGTAGAATGCATTCAATCCTTGATGGGAAGTTGTGATTTTCCTGACCTGGGGCTTTTTGTTGAGAAGAATAACTCTACAGACCGGGATAAATAATAGTTGAAGTCTGCAAGGCGTTATCTTTCTACAGGTAATTATCACACTTGCGAAACGGGTTGTCTGAAAATAGATGTCTAGGTGGGTTTTTGTAGGTTATCATCTAGGGAGGGTTGTCTTAAATAACTATTACTTGGGAAAATCCTTTTTTTTTTTTTCCTGTCTTTTATTTTCCGGGAATCTGTATGTTAGCTTGTTGGCCAAACTCCATGCAGCCAACCTCATCTAGTGGGTGAAGAATCTGTTGCATACAAGATCGTCTTTTTGCAATATGTGAAGGTGGTTAGAGGATTTGCTGAACTTCCTTTGACCATTTCTATATTTTCCTTGAATGGCTGAGTATATTTCTTTGATGCTCAGATGTTCATTAAAAAGTTATAAGCGTGAATAGCTATATGGCATATTAGTGACCATCTTTAATACATATGCTGATCATGTGCAATCTTTGTTTTTCTTTTCCAGATCAGGAAGATCATCTATCAATGAGCCTTGGGCTAACAGGATAAACTGGCAGCAAGGTTTGTTATCTATATGGTGGGTTTTGGATTAAACTTGTTGAAAGGCCAATCTTTTACCTTGACATTCTTGCTTGCTGTAGGGAACCTCTTTTCACCTGAGAGTTTTAAAGACGCACTGGATGGAGTGACTTCTATTGTAAGTCCCTAGTATTACTTTTTGGTTTTTGCTATTATCTATTTGTTATTTTAAGGAGGTTAGTTAAAAGTTTACATACTTTAACTATTGTTGCTGACTACTTCCTTTCCCTTCCAAGTCCCAATCCCCCAAAAATGGAATGTATCTGCTGGGTACTGTCTATCAAAGCCCTTTATTTGCAGACTGATTAGTGTGAACATATATTTAACCTTTTCACTCGGGAGACAACACTTCAATATTTGTCTTTTTCTGGTTTAGTCTGCTTATTTGTCATACTTAGCAGTTAGCACTGTAATCGTATGACTCTAAGAACTATAAGCATCTATAACAGCAGAGGTTGGGCTCCTTATTAGGTTTAAATATGTTGCAGATATCATGTGTTGGTGGTTTTGGGTCCAATTCTGCTATGTATAAGATCAATGGTACAGCAAACATGAATGCAGTTAGAGCTGCTGCAGAGAAAGGTATGTGGTTCAGTTACATGTAATCATGCCTTCAGTGTTTTACTATAATGTACACATAATTACTGGAATTCATCTTTACAAGATTTATGTAATTACATAAGCATAATTAGTTCTTTTTTTCCTTGAACTGCATATGATTTCAAGCATGTATCAATGATGGTTGTACTCAACACATACCCCCTGCTGTGCCCATGTCAATCAGGATCCAACCCAACTCGGGCTAAAATGTGGATTTGTAGTAACAAAAAAGGACTTTGTATCCTTAGACAAGGGGAATCAGTTCCTTCTCTCTTTACTAATTCAAAGGTATCTACACTTAAGAATATGGACTGAAAATTGGGCATCAATTTATAAGGAAGAGCAAAAAATTGTGGCTCTGATCCTCAAAGGGAGCCAGCAGTAATTGTGCTGTGGCACAATTCTTGCTTTGAATGGTCAGCCTATAACTGGAAACTAGCTGCATTACCTCGCGGGTACTACGGACTGTAGATGTTTATCTACATCTTGATTTGATAAGAAAAACATTTAATTCTTTGATATCAATACCTTCGATTTTCTGCATCTCTTCACTGGCGTCCTTGTGTCGCATGGTTCCTGCATTTACAAAAGTTATATGCTTCTTCATGCTGCCACAATCTACTCTTGAATTTGTGTGAGGGCTTTGGATCTTATCCAAGCGTGGGATTGCATTGTGCTTTTTTTGGCTAATCGTTTCTTTTGTAATAGGACTCGTTTTGATAACATAACTGGTCAATTTACAGGCGTAAAGAGATTTGTTTACATCTCTGCTGCTGATTTTGGCGTGGTTAATTACCTTCTGCAAGGCTATTATGAAGGAAAGGTATTCCCATTGTTCTTATTGTTATTTCTGTCCAAGTAGAATAGTGTAGTTTCCATGTTGTTGTCTGTGTGTTTGATCCGCACACACCTTGATTTTGATGTCAATCTTTTTATTTGGCCCATTTGCTGATTCTACTTTATTAGATTTCAGCATTTTATTGTTTACTGCATGTATTGCTGAAATAACTGTGTTGTCTTCTATTTTCCCAAATCACGGAAGTGTTCCTTTCATGACTGCCTACTGGCTAATTTCTGTCTGCCTCCATTGCTGTTGTGATGTACTGTTATTATACTTGTGTGAAAATCTTCTTCTTTTACTGCCTCTTGGCCTAATTAATAAAGGAACTTCTTCTAATCATACATTCAGAGAATAAAGTTTTTGGTAGGTCGTTGAAGGCCATGTTTTTGCTAGTTGTCAAACTCTGAATAATTTGTTGCGAAATCGAAATCCTTGTGTAGCTATGTCAACTGCATGCTGACATGACAACCTTGTATGCTTAGTTGTAATGGATAGGGAATATCGGGGACATAAATGCTGTTTCTTTGTAAGTTGTAGGGTGACATTGATTTATTCTTGGCTTGCTGTCTTTTGTTAACACTTGCTCAAACAGAAATGAATGCTGCTGCAAATAATTTTTATCTTAAATTATTTTTAACCAGGAAGTTTGCTTGTTTTCTATTTGATTTCAGAGGGCAGCTGAAACGGAGCTATTAACCAAGTTTCCTTATGGTGGTAAGTTTTTTATACTCACCATTATGTAGATATAATGGCACGAAAAAGTATGGAAATTTCATAGTATGGGTTGCTAGCATGTTCAGGTGTTCACTCAAGACTACTTTTAAAGAAGCATTCTCAAGCTTAAATGGTTTGAGTAGGCTATACAAGTTGTTCCCATTCAAAAAGAATTTGTTCTATCAGGCTGTCACGGCTGTTTATCAAGCTTCTTCATTCATGAATAAGAGGAGCATACAAATCAACTGTATGACATTTTTCAGCTGTTGATTGTGTGACAAATGATTTTCATCCGTTTTGTCTTAGGTGTCATACTGAGACCTGGTTTTATCTATGGGACACGTCAAGTTGGTAGCATGAAGGTGCCCTTAGGGGTTATTGGGTCGCCGTTGGAGATGGTAAGGTTTCCAGTCTCATATACTTGTATTATAAAGTGAGACTTGTCTGAGTTTGCTTTTGAGTTTTGCCTGCTAACTCGTTTATGAAGAATAAGACCCCCCTGGTCATTAGGGTAGGAGTATTCTGATTTTGTAGTTACTGACTTTGTAAAGCTGGTGCAGATTTTCAAGTACACTAAACCACTGACCCAAGTCCCGCTGGTTGGTCCGCTGTTCACCCCGCCTGTTAATGTCACAGCAGTTGCTAAGGTTGCAGTCAGAGCGGCAACTGATCCTGTATTCCCTCCTGGCATTGTTGATGTTCATGGAATAATGCGCTACAGTGGGCAGAAGAAGTAGGATTAGATTCATACATCTACTTATACAGATTTTCAGTATAGAGAAATGTCCTGACTGAAATTTTATGGCTTTGCTTTGTTCAGTGAGTAGTCCTGTTCATTGGTTCACTCTTCATAGCCCCTATACAATAACAGAAGAATATATGAGCATTGTCTCTGCGGGAAGCTCTTTGGGCTATTAACCTTGCTTCTGCTTGGATTCGTAATCATAGCTACATGATATTTTTCGCTTTATAAGATTACTAAACTGAGGCCAGTTGTCCTACACAATGTATCATAATCATCCATAGAACGAGTTTGTTATATATAGCTAGATGTCTCTGTTATCAAATTTTGTTCTTTGTAAAAAAGAAAAAGTATTGTTCTTAGAACTTGGTGACTTCATGTCTCAAGTAATAGTGTATATAGACTCATTAGTTTATATACACCATTAAAAAGGAGGCCAAGAAAATGGTAAGCCTAAGCAGCATGAATTTCGCGATTCAATTGGCAAATGATTTGCTTACAAATGCTACTTCCGCGGGTCTAATGAGATGGACTTGTTCATTTGAAGCTTTTGAGAGTAAGGACATGTTTTCTTTGAAGTTTTTTTTTCTTCTTTTAAATAAAGTTAAAGTTATCCGAAAAATAAGGTACAGAAAAGAATAAGAAAAATAAGAAGACTTTTAAAAAATAAGTAAAAATAAGGGGAAATGAACAAGTCCTAAGGTAGTTTGGCCCGTGTATATTGAGTTAGTACGGCAAGGAGAAACTCCTTACCTATCTCGAGAAGAAACCGTGTTCTCTCCATCTGAAAAAACTGACCACCATTCCTTTTCTATTTGTTACAAAAAAAGTTTCCATACTCAATCTAACATACAAAAAAAGTTGGCTAAATAAAACAATTTTAAGATCTAAAGGGATCATAGTTCTAGCATTTCCTGATAAGACACTTGGAAAAGAATTAAAGTGGTTTTTTTTACTGTTTTTTTTAAGGTCCATTTTCCAATGCTCCAAAACATAGTCTAAAATATAAACAAGCTCATACTTTCTATTATTAAGAATCAGGGAAATTAGAGATCGACATCGTATAATTTTAAGTTCAAATTAGACAATTTTAAACAGTTTGCACCTTTGCTTAAATGATGAATAAATAAAAAAAAAAAAACCACCACTTCAACTCAATTCACAACTATGCCTAATTTTAATTTAGAAACACTATTTCTTTTAATAATTTTATGGTATAAAAATTAATTGGTAGGGTTAAAAGAAATTTTATTTCTTCTTAGATAAAAAAAAAAAGAAAAAAGAAAAGAATGGTTTGACTTGAGTAAGGCATAGTGAAGCTGAAATCAGAGTAGCAAGAGAGAGAGAGAGAGAGAGATGAACCATCAGCAGCAACAGCAAGCAGGGCAGGTGGGGCCACAAGGGGGGCAAGCAGTAGTGGGCCCCGCCGACGATGACGCCGCCCTGTCCGACTTCCTCGCCTCCTTACTCGACTACTCTCCCACCGTAACGAATGAGACTCATCCATCCTTTCTCTCTTTCTTCCTTCAATTATTGTTTTTCCTTTTTATTAATTACTTAATTATTTGCTGTGTTGTGGTAGATTCCTGACGAATTGGTGGAGCATTACCTCGCCAAAAGCGGCTTCCACTCCCCCGATATTCGCTTGTAACTATTTCCTTTTCTTTCTATTCATCGTCATCGCCTTTTTCCTTTTTAATTACTATTATTGTTATTAGTTACTTACTTATTTGCTGTGGTAGTGCTTACAACTATGACCGTATTGTAACGGACGGAGGTCAGAGGTTGGAGGTTCGATTCTTATCAGCGTACACACCAGTGTGAAAATCAATTTATTTATTAACATAATATTGAATTCATTACTAGCTTTATTTATCTTTTTCTGTTGTTACCCGTTCTATGCCTATTTAAAATAGAAGAATGTAGTGGTGAGCGATTGTTGGAGTTACAACTTTGGAGTCCAATTCCGAGCTAGCTATACAAAAAGATTCGCCACTCATCGACTTTTTTCCGCAAAATTAGGATCTTTAGTTACTCTTCTTAAGAGATGGTTCAGTGGTTAGGAGTACCGTCATGATCTACTAGCTGAGGGAGGTTGGAGGTTCACTTCTTATTTGTCTACGGAGGACTCAGGAAACGTCTGATTTGCGTAAATTGATTTGATTACAAGCTTTCTATCGTATAACGTCGTTAATTTTGTATACTTTTACGTGTGTAATATATTAAAGTAGAAGAATGTAGTGGTCACGAAATTTTGGAGGTGCTCAGTCGTCGAAGAGGAAGCTAGTTATACAAAAACATGCGGTTGGAGGTTGGAGGTTCAACTCTTCTATAGTGTACGGAGGAGGGAGAAAAACGTTCTATTTATGTGTATTATATCAAATTAGTAGCTTTCAATCGCAATGCGCCATTAATTATATACTTATGCTTGTTGAATAGATCAAAGTAAAAGGATTTAGTGTTGAGGAGATTAACTGAGTAAGAAGTTTGGAGGTAGCGGAGTCGCCGAATTCAGAGCTAGCTTTGCACAAGATCATGGCAGTCATGCTGTGTAGAATCTCATTTGCTTACTCGAGAAGTGAGCAAAACATATTTGTTTCTTCGATGTCTGGATAAAGTTTGTAGGCGGAGAAATGTGCTATGCTAGTTTAATGTATGTGAAAAGAACGGTGGCAAAGTAGATTGTTTCTAGTTTGATGATGGCAGAAAGGATGCCCAGTTGTCCTCCCTCTTGTTCTGGTTAGAATTCGTAGGAGAAATGTATTTGTCTAATATATATATGTGTAAACTTCCTGGGGAGTAAATGGTTAATTGTATGCGAAGAAGTGAGGAAACATTTGTTTCAATATATGCTTAAAAAGAGCGGGTAGGGGTGTAGATGATTTCAAACTTGATGCGCTAATGAATGCAAATTCCGTCTCTCTTTTCATAGTTGTGTGTTACTGAGTGCTTTATCCTATTGGCTATTGCTGACTTTTGTGTTTTGTTTCTGTTTTTCAGAATTAGATTAGTGGCTGTTGCTACTCAAAAGTTTGTTACGGAGGTCGCCACTGATGCCCTACAGTATGTTCCTTGTTATATATGCTCGTTTTTATAGTGCTCAATTTGACATATTATGTTGATGATTGTGTCATAGTTCGCTGTGAAGTAGGAGTAGTATTTACAATTGACATTAATTGAGATGGCTGGAATTTTGATTAGTTGCAATTTTTCCATCAAAGTTGGACATTAGTGTAAGCTAATTCATGAACATTGTCGTCCAGTAAGACTGTTCCGCATGATGGCTAATAAGTCTGCTTCTACGTATATGTAGGCACTGCAAAGCAAGGCAGTCTTCTATTATCAAAGATAAAAGGGATAAGCAACAAAAGGTACATCAATGCTTGATTTATTTGGTTGGCACTTGATAGTTAGTTTCTATATCCTATAAGCGGGTAGATTGGGGTAATAGAGAAGTTTCTGACAGATTTTTGCTTCCTCATGGTTTTCCCTTCGATTGTAGGACAAGCGGCTCATCTTGACAATGGAGGACTTATCAAAAGCTCTACGCGAGGTATTGAAATTCTTGCCTTCATTTTTATTATGTTGCAATACAAACTATAATACTTGAAGTATGAATATCAAGGCTTAACCTTGAGGAAACAAATCCTCTGTTAGAGACCATATGGGACATTGGGAAGTACAAGTTAACGGTCATGTATAGATCGGGAGAGGGTTATAGTGTACCTAACAATCGATAAGCTTCTGAACCACTAACTTCACCTATTGATAAGCTTCTAAAACACTGACTTTTAGCAAGCCTTTTTATTTTGCCCTTCTCTTCACTTTTCTACTAGTGTCAGTAGTATGAACATATGCAAACCTAAATTTGCTTCGATAAACTTGCCAAAATCCGTTACGTGCTACTCTGGCAGTTCACAGTTAACTGTGTTTTACTCCCTCATAAGACTAGAAGTCCATTAGGATAAACACTTAAACCAAGAATATCACTAAATCAATGCCTAAAGTTTACCAGGTGCACTGGACTGGTGTCCTCTAATTACTGTTACTGTAATTATAGAGGTTGAGGCTAACTGTCAGTTTACATAAAGTTACTGAACATGAAGCTTAATATGATTGATTAAGTACAGAAGAAAAATTTGCTCAAAGCTCGCAGCTTGCTGCTACGATTAAGGAGTGAAATAAATGAAGCTACTAAACAAACGCTCAGAGTCGGTTATTGCAGCTGCAAGATGGTCCCTTTAGGACCTATGAGGGATCGAGCTTTGTCAATCTTTAAATGTGTGATGTCGTTGAAGCAGCCTGAGCCTCTGAACAACAACCCGTATTACTGAACGGATCATAAACATGGTCAGTCATCTGCATTTAGCTCGCCAATCTACTTATGGAGCATGCTTCATTTGTTTGCAGTTGTAGTTTTCTCTAGATTTTGAAAGCCAAAATCTTTTAATTAAAATGCAGCATGCTCAAATATAGGGCTAATAGTCCCTAATTTCATCCCGAATCTCAGTGGATCTCCAAAAATCAGATCAGCTCAACTTTTGAGTGTTGAATTTCTTTCAACAGAAGCTTGAATGTGCTTGAGTCTCCTTTGAAAATTGTTCTTATTTTTATTTTTATTTTCAGGTTTTAAAAGCCTGAAACCCTATTTATTAAATTTCAATGGGCATCAAGCTTATTTATAAAATTAGCATTACGAGATTGATTTCAATTCTGGAGCAATTGAGACATCTAGAAAATGAACCAAAGCGCCTCCTGAGTTCCAACATCAGAATAACCTAGTGTATCGGGTGTTGATTTATTCAATCGAGATCTAGTCACTCGAATTTTGGTAGAAAAGTTGTTATGAGAGGTTTATAGAGTAAAAAAATTAATTTTGGCAAAAGAAAAAGGATTCAGTGGAGATCCAAAGAATCACACTAATTCAGTTTAGTTGCACCTTAATTTGGTCATATCTTCCCGCAGAACTCAATCTAATCACAAAGCTGTTTGAATTATATATTTAAGCATACTAACAAAATGGTACCTTAATTAACTTGAAATGTATATCTTGTCTGATTGAACATTTGAGAGGTTTCTACTAGCTAGCTTTAACATTTTGTCTGAAGCATTCACTGCTTTCAGAGTGATTTGTTTCAATAGGTTATTTGCCTTCGTTCTGTAGGAGAATTTTTGGTCTCCTTCAGCTTGCTTCTCATCCTATGGTGGAGCCCGTGTGAGCAATTCACCGGTAGTGCAACCTTTAGCTGTGACTCAAATTACTTTTATAATTGATATGAACTATTCTAGTTCCTTTGAGCGGTAAAGCCTATGATTGAGAGATCCAATTAATTGATTTGTGTTTCATGTTGGCTCTTTGTTAATTAGTTCTGATCTGCCCTTGTTCTTAGTGCGGGGCTCCCGAGCTTAGGTATGTTGGATAGTGTTCGCTTTTTTTTTTTTTCCTTTTTTTCTTCCCTCCTAATATGAGAATTGATAATGATGAAAGCAAAGTATTTGTTGTGATTTCTCTTGTAAAACAGAATGTAGCTGATTCAATTATGCATGAATCTTAACAATTACTCCGTATCTGGGTGAATGAGTGCTCTCACTGAAAGTGTGGAACTAATGACTATAAGTGGGATACCTTGAAATCCATAAATTTGAAATCGAGGCGTAAGAATAGATTCATGTAACATAATTTATAGGATATGTGACTTTCCAAAATAATGTTATTAGTTGGAGAGGGTAGTGTGTGGCCTTTTTTTTCTTGTAATCTATTTTTTCTTTTTGTCGCGTTTTCGTCTTGCAACGGTGCTGATCACTGTTTTGTCATACCCCTGGAGCATATTAACTTTTCACATATGGCTCTTCGCCTCTTCCAACGTTTTCCATATGGGGTCCCTTCACCTGTTGACATCTTGCCTATTTTAAAAGTGAATGATATTTTTGTATCTTGTTCTGCGTTCTCACTGATCTCCTGTCTTTCCTTCGGTGTTTATATAGAGACCGCCACACCTGGGGTTAGGCTAGTTATAGACTTGGACTATAATTAAAGTGAAGTATGTTGATATAGTTATGCACTGCTTATAGATACTTATGTAGAAAAGGTCTTGTGGGGTAGATTATATGAAAAATGTCACCTCTGGAATTGGCGGGACATGTCTCCAAATGATATTAACAGCAGAGAAGGCTGTGTTTGGTAGATCCGGTGGAGGCATTTGCTTATAGTTAATTATGTAGGAAAGGTCTTGTGGGTTGGACTATAATATGCGAAGTGTTTGGTCCTCTGGATCTGCGGGACATGTCTCCCAATGATATTAACAGCAGAGGAGGCTGTGCTTGATAGATCGATCTTAATATTCTAGAACCGAGATGCAGTGTTGCATTAATCTGTTTGCACTTGACACTGTAACAATACGTAACAGGCTTCAAAGGAAGAAGTTTATACTTTTCATCTAATTGAACTAACAAAAAAAATATTTCATGAACCTATTGACGAAGTACAATTATGATTCTAATATCTATCTCTGCCCCTATTTCTACTTGTCATTTGTTTTTCTGTTCCTTGACCATTTGTGACAAGACCTCTTTTTATTTGTCTCTCTGTGGGGGTGCTCATTTATGAAGGCTCTCAAATTTCGTCTGTTGAGATATATTGCCTATTGTTAAATAGTCATGGTATATCAAGAATTGAGGACGAACTTGCTCTCGTGTTCCGTTCTTTTTCTTTTCTTAGAGGTGCTAACTTGAATCAATTCATTACAGCTATGATGTGAGATTCCAGATTCAAATTTCAGTTGTAAACATGGCCTAGTGTGATTTAGTTTTTCATATTTTATTCGTTGTATTATATTATCTGCTTTGATAATGGGATTCCTGATATATTCGATAATGTCCTGAATGCATTTCACAGTATGGGGTGAACCTAAAGCACCAGGACTATTTCGCTGACAGCCCTTCAGCAGGGATCGACCCGGCATCAAGAGATGAATGACTCGCAAGTTGTGTAATCTACGAGCTGTTGTACAAAATCGCTAGCTTATGTCCTTTCTGCATTTGGTACTCCAATCTTCTCATGTATGGAAAATATCAGACTGACAACTTGTAGCTGCTTTAACTATTCAGCTTTTAGTGAAAGTCGAAGGCCCTCTATGTTTAGACTTTGTCCCATTTTTCATGTTTCCCGTCTCAGCAACACCATTTGATTGCTCAACTCTTTGTCCAAATTGTCCCTCCCTCCCTCCCTCCCATTTTTCGGTTGCTCTATTTTAATTGTCTTCCCCCTTCCTCCCTCCACCTTCTCTTCCTAGCACAAGTTTGTGTGGTGTTTGATTTTAAAGGACGGAGAAGGAAGTTCTCTCAATTGAATAAAACAAAATGTCTCAATAATGTCAATAGTCAAAAGAATCTCGAGCAAGTGGATGAGTTTAGAATTGAAAACCTTCAATTATTACATTACTAGTCCATTCTTTACAATAACATGCCTCCAATCAGTATGTATGAATCGCATTGACTTTGACTGGTCACTAATTATACTTCCAATGTCAAGGCTTGTTATAATACAGGGGCAATGATTTTTACACTCCCCCATTTGATTTTTACACTCCTCATGTGAGAGGAATAGATTTCTGCACAAGAATCTGTGCTCTCACATGGAAGAGGTGAATGGGAGTGTAAAAATAAAAATGGGGAGTGTAAAAATCAGTTTCCACAATACAGCTCTTCTTTCCTTTTCCGTTTTACTGATTTGTAAGCCAGCAACCAAGTTAAGTGGCTGACCTCCCTTTATTACCAACTCCAAAGGATCTCTACCGGTAATTAAGTTGTAGTAACCTTCCCACCTCATACGTTCCAGTCTTGAATACGTCAACCTACATTTGGTTTTCTCAACTCTGTAAACTTCCTTAGCATTAACGAACTTCGTGAAGAAAAAAAAAAAAAGTGGGAGATTAAACGATGCCACGATCTCCCTTGACCAAAAACGAAGATAGCCCTTATAATAACGAAGCGTATGCCTGTGTGAAGAGAGCGTGAATGGGTAGTTCGAGTTTAAGAACATTTTTTATTTATTTCAAAAGAATGCCGACATCTGGCTGTAATGGTCCCCGTATGACATATAACGATTAATACAAATCTTAGAGTAGTATCAATTAAAAACCAATTACAGTACTGATGTACTGCCGTGGATTTGTATCGTGTGCTTGACTAAGCTTCAATGGGGCCCTAAATATCCTTGTTCCTTTCAGTATGTAGTGATAAATCAAGCCCCTAATGCTTTCGATGACAAATAAACGACATAACTAAGGCATCTTCTGCCTATTTTATCTTTATTTATCTTAATTTGTTTTTGAATTTTTCTTTATTTTCTTGATTTCTTCTAAACGCCTATAATTGTTTCTTATACTCCTTATCTTTCTAGACTTTTCTTATTTATTTTACTTTTTCATAAGCATGCTAGCTTAACTTAAAGATTTCTTTTTATTTTTCACAACTTTTGTTATTGTTCCCGAACCTTCTGAATTTGCTTATGTTTTTTCACGCTACCTCATTCTTCCTCATTTTCACTGAAGTTTTCTGAAAAAAAATAAATAAATTAGGAGGACATATCCTTAAACTTTATTCAGCCAAATGTATGTTAGTGGGTCGACTATTCTAGTCAAATCTCCAAGAAAGAAGTTCTGTAGATTATTTTTATAGAGATAGAATGTGCTAGCCAAGGGAGGTTGTAAGAAAAGTAGTTCTATATGACTTCATACCTGGAAGGCTGGAAGGGAACATTATTAGTGCATACAAGGAACAAGTCGACCCTTTGGCTAGCTAACAGCTGCAAGAAAGCTCATGCATGTATATACTCTATGGATCGAGTTTATTTATATGAGCTAGTCAACGTCACCGCACAAAGAATTCTAGGGTCATGCTTGTATTAATAATCCTAAGTACCTTATTTGTTTGTAGTTGCCAGCTACCTCTTCTTATGGTAAATTTGTCAAACGAATATAACCTACATTTGTTGGTTCGCATTCTTCATGCCATATGCCCAACATTGTATCAATGATTCAAAACCCAGTCATTTTGGTCATTTGATGCATGGCATTAATCACTTGACCTATAGTTCTGTGAAGACATATATATCATATATGATGACGATATCGAAGTTGTTGAGTAGCCGATCACTATTATTTAAATTTACCTCTTATCTTCTACTCTTTTACTGTTTAAACTTCTTAAAACTCCAATGGTTAATATTAGCATCCGCCAAAGAAGTGCCGGTAAAAGTAGGGGTGGTATTAGACATGGAAAACATGGAAGGGAAGGTGCGTTTGAGCTGCATGAACATGGCGCTTTCGGATTTCTATGCTGCTCATTCTGAGTTCAAGACTAGGATTATTCTTCATGTTAGGGACACAAAGGATCACGATGTTGTTATGGCTGCTGCTGCAGGTATGTAGTGTTTTTTTTTTTTCTCTTGTTACTTAGTTATCTACACGGAGCAGTACAAATGGGTAGATCAACCGTGTGCTATGAGCCAATGTGTTTGTACATGCATGTCATCATTAGTTAATCGATTAAAATTGATTAGTTGATGGAGTTTACATTAAAATTATCTTGATCATTTTCTTAATTGGCAACTTCTCGTCATTAAACATGCATGACTTAATGTAGATCTTAGCCTGATCATCATTCGCATTTCTCTCCTGGGTACGTAGTTACTTGCATTTGGATGGATGAATATATGGTATTGATCGAGTGTTGCCTGCCTTTTTAGTTGAAATGTCCCTAGTAAATGTTCTTGCATGGAATCATGCATGTAATGGAGCTCTATCGCCAATATATAAACGTCGAAACATGTAGTAGATGATTTCAAATGGTAATGAAAAGCAATATACATTATGTTGGAGCATTACCATGTTAATTAAGATAGAGCATTGTAACTAAAATTATTACTGTTCCTTCTTCATACCAAAAAAAATCCTAATTCTATTCGAGCCCATATATATTACGGAGTATGACATTTACATGCATGAAACTCTGCCTGCAATCAATGAACTAAATGGAGAATTCTGATGCAAGAATCATAACCGATGAAATCATGTTTATTTTTCAACATATAACCTTGAATTCCTTTAAATTCTCTTCCTTTTTTTTGATTTTTTTTTCAAAAATACTCCGTAAGCATTGACCCTGTCCTCCTCATTTTGGTACGTAAAGCGTGAGGTCAATATGTCCAGAGTGATTACTTTGTGATGAAGATTGAGCAGATTTTTTCCCCTTTGATTAAGTTATAAGATAAGAAAATTATGGACCATGGATATGAAGATGTAGAAAGTCAATACATTGACTAGAAATCTAGAAGGTAAAGCATGATATACCACAAAGTAGCATTACAAGTGCAGAAGAGTAGAACCAACTATTTGGTCCTAACTCTTAACTCTTTGAATCGTGCTATCTAGAAAGAAAAGCATGGTCTAGGAAGTGTAGAATGATTCATTTAGTCGAAAATACACAAACGTTTTGCCCAAACAACGCGGAGAATGAACCAAATGAATTGTTGATCTACTATTATTGCCTTCTATGAAAACCCACAAAAGAAGAGCAGTGTACGCAGACAACGCACATAGATCTGTTTGAGTTCCACCTTGCATATTATTTGTCTACTCTTAGTCATCCCCGGCCTTTCTTTGTTTTTGTTTCTTGACAAAAATGAATTTGAGGTATAAAAGGAGCGCTTTGAGTCTCAATGAGAATAAAACCCACATCCTAATGATTGGATTAGAGAATTTCTATCCATCTGTTCTAGTCCTTGTTCTCTTGATAAAAATAATTGAAAGAATGGTTCAGCAGTATTGGGGACAAGAGAACGGTCAGATATAGCCATGGGAAGCCATGCAAACTTGACGAGGAAGAAAAAAAAAAAAAAAAAAGATTTGTGTTGATCGCTAGATTGTATGTCTCTGATACCATATAGAAACAGTAATAAGAACGTATAAGTGATTGCATTAAATAATGAGAACTACATAAAGAATAAACAAAGAATGATATCCTATCCTAACAAATAGAGGAATGTGATCACTAAATGGCTAGGAATCTTAGGATAATATGATTTACTAACATAATGATATGACCAAGATCATATCTTGGATAGGGAGAACTATTGACTAACAGTTTCCAATTGGCCCTTGAATTGAAGAGCACCAACCATTTGCTACTTTACGATAAAAAAAAGCACACCGGGTTAAAGGGGCCATTTTGATTTGTGCAATGTCAAAGCTTGATCTTCCATATAAAGAAAACTGCATCTATAAATTGTTAGTTCTTAGAAAGTGCAATATATTCACACTTACATTGTTTGTTTCATTTGGAAATGTAGTTGTGGACTTGATAAAGAATGACAAAGTAGCAGCAATCATCGGACCAGAAACATCAAAAGAGACTCAATTTGTCATCAATCTTGGGGAGAAAGCTCAAGTTCCCATAGTTTCCTACTCCGCTTCAAGCCCTTTCCTTTCGCCCTTACAAAACCGATACTTCATTCGAGCAACACAGGATGACTCATCTCAAGTACAACCACTCAGTGCCTTTATCCAAGCTTTTGGATGGAGAGAAGCTGTTCCCATCTATGTTGATGATGAATTTGGTGGCGGTATTATACCATTCTTGGCCGATGCTTTGCAGGAGGTTGGGACTAGCATCCCCTATAGGAGCGTCATCCCATCATCTGCCTCGGATGATCAAATATTAGCAGAGCTTTACAAGTTAAAATCTTTGTCTACTAGAGTGTTCATAGTTCACATGCCAGCTTCATTGGGATCACGGCTATTTCTGAAAGTTGAACAGCTGGGAATGATGGGTCAGGACTATGTTTGGATCATTACCAACGCAATAGCTAATAAGTTGAACAATGTGGATCCTCGAGTAATTCGATCAATGCAGGGAGTAGTAGGAGTGAAGACTTATGTACCCGAAACACAGGAGCTAGAGAGTTTTGCTGTCAGATGGAAAGCGAAATTCCAGCAAGAGAACCCTACCTTAGTGAATGCGCGATTAGATGTTTACGGGCTTTGGGCCTATGATGCAGCTACTTTGCTCGCCAGAGCTGCGGAAGAAGTTGGTATTACTAACTTTACCTTCCAGAGACCTGACACTACGGTCAATTTTTCGACAGATGTTTCTGATTTGGGGGTCTCAAACTCTGGACAACCGTTATCCCTAGCAATATTAGGCTTGAAATTTAAGGGCCTGAGCGGCAATTTTTTCCTTGTTGACGGGCAACTCCAATCGTCGACCTTTCAGCTGATAAATGTGTGGGGCAGTGGAGGGAAAGGAATCGGTTATTGGACGCCAACTAATGGACTTGTTAAGGATATCACTCAAGCAAGCACCAGCAAATACAGCACTTCAAAGGTGAACCTTGAGTCCGTTAGATGGCCTGGGAATCCTGCATCTTTTCCCAGAGGTTGGGTAAGTTCACCAAATGGAAGCAAGTTGAGGATTGGTGTTCCGATTAAAGATGGTTTCCGTCAATTTGTCACCGTCACTGTGGATCCTGCCACCAACACAACTAAAGTAACAGGGTTCTGCATTGATGTCTTTGATGCTGTAATGAAGAAGCTGCCATACTCAGTTCTGTATGAGTATGTACCCTATACCGAGACTGAGGGTGAACCTACTTACAGTTATGATAACTTGATTTATCAGGTTTACCGAAAGGTAAAATATAAATTCTTTTTGTTCTAAGAATGTCATTTTGAAACCGGTCAGTGTTCCCTACAAAATTTAGACAAACAGGGTCTAGTCTAGCGCGATTTCAATATGAATTTGACAATAACCAATCGGTATAGACTTCTTTCATTTTCTTGTCATACAGTGTGCTAGCTCAGACAGCTAATGATGTTTTTCTTGTTTACAGAACCTGGATGCAGCCGTGGGAGATGTAACCATCAGAGCCAACAGGTCGTTGTATGTAGATTTTGCATTACCTTTCACAGATTCTGGTGTTCTGATGGTAGTACCTATGAAAAACAACAAGGAAATACGGGCATGGCTCTTTGTCAAACCCTTGACATGGGAATTGTGGATTACAACCTTTTGTTCCTTCATTTTCATCGCATTCGTAATTTGGGTACTTGAGCATCCAATAAATGAAGACTTTAGAGGACCACCAACCCATCAAGCAGGAACAAGTCTTTACTACTCCTTCTCAACGATGGTTTTCGCACATAGTAAGCTCATCTTCCTTTACATTACTCCAAATTGTATACTGGTAGTACTTATTGACAGTTCCATACAATGTTGAGGGCATCTTAAATCAATTCAAGCTGCCATGAAGTGATCATTCTTCTTTCTTCAACAATTTATCAGGTTTCGGCGTCTTCAGCAACTTGACAAGGTTTGTGGTAATTATTTGGGTCTTCGTTGTGCTCATTCTCGTACAGAGTTACACTGCAAACTTGGCATCATTGTTGACGGTGCAACAGCTCCAACCCGCTTTTACAGATGTAAAGGAGCTACAAAGAGGAAATTACAATGTCGGTTATCAAGAAGGGTCTTTTGTCAAGGAACTTCTGCTCCAGATGAACTTCAAGGACTCAAAACTGAAGCCATTTAACAGCACCGAAGGTTTAGATGAATTATTGACACTAGGGACAGCAAAAGGAGGGATTGAAGCAGCGTTTGATGAAATTCAATACTTGAAGCTCTTTCTGGCCCAATATTGCTCCAAATATACCACAGTCCCCCCGACTTACAAGACTGATGGCTTCGGATTTGTAAGACTACTCTATCTGGACTTCTTCTCTTATCTTCTTTCTCCCTATTTAAAGTAACATGGTTGCTGGTTTCTAGTACTGATTTAGACGCTCCTTATTTTCAGGCTTTTCCTATAGGTTCTCCTGTTGTATCCGATGTCTCACGTACAGTGTTAGCGGTAACAGAAGGGGATGAAATGACAGGTCTGGAGAATAAATGGCTGAAGACAAACAATTGTCCAGACTCGAGCACTTTGTTCTCTTCAAGTAGTCTTGGACTAGATAGCTTTTGGGGCTTATTTACAATAGCAGGAACTGCAGCACTATTTGCCCTTATCAAAACTTTGGTAGCCTTCCTTAGAGAACATAAGCATGTACTGTTTGATCGCAGTGCGTCTGTTTGGACTAGAATTAAGACATTGTCCAGAATTTACGACCAAAAGGATCTAAGCTCCCATACTTTTAGGAAAAGCCAACCACAAGATCCTAGTCCTGCTGGTACGACAACGAATACTCCATATCCACAAAGTCCATCTAGCTATGTGGATAATTCAGAAAGGGGTTTCAGTAAGTATGAAGGGCAATCAACGCCATCACAAGAGAACGCAGATCCCACTTCTAGCACTTTGGCGCCAGATCAAGAGGGAGCTGCTGACGACAAACATGTTCAGATACAGGGTACGAAGTAGCATATGCAAGTTAAGGCTTCTCGCTCGACTGATGAAGCACATAGATATAAGTTGCTGCAGACTTTTATGTACTGACTTATTCAGTTGGATTAACATGATTCGATTGCACCCGCAACACTAGTGCTTTAGACTGTCTCATACAATCATACAACAGCATTTCCTTGTCCAATACGTGTATCAGAAACTCAGAATGCTGCCTTAACCGTGTAGCCAATTATCTAGCTATCTTGTACAACAGTGTACCAATGCATATATCAGTAATTTTTTCCTACGATGTATACAGTTCAGTGTTTCAACTTTTAATTATATATTGATATAACTTGTTGATATAGATGAAAGGGTTACAGCTTCTAGCTAATTAAATCATGTGCTATTGGCCTTGCATTCTGGTTTTTTACTTTTAGAATATTTGACAAACAATATGCTGAGGAGTTTTATCAAGATCGATGAAGATGAACCTACCAAAATGAAGACAGAAGGTAGAACTGGATTTCCGATTCAGCATAGTGTCTTCAATGCTAGATGTACAACAATGAAGAGCAGTATCAAGGGTGCGCAAAGAAATAAATATAAGAACAAATTAAAGGATTTTTTACAAGGTTACCCTGTCTGTTTTGAGCTTTTACTACAGTGACCATGCTATCTTATAAACTTCACATAGTGACCTCATACTTAAGGAATACTCCGTATAATACAAGCATGCCGTGTATCAATGTTAGTGATTTCATTAGTTAGCTCATTCAAAAGTAATAACCGTGACAGTCTTAGCTTCTCTTTTATATGCACGATTTTTAGCACATTACAATGTCTTCCCCACCCCAAAAGAAAATCCAAATTGATTTGAGCACTTGTAACATTATTCACTCAAGTACAATATTACCGTGTAAAATTTGAAAAAAGTGTATGCTTACCCATATGAATAGAAAAGTCTGAAAGACAAGGTCACCAACTAGACTTTCTTATATAACTGGCGATACATCTTTGCTTGGAAAAGCATGTTAGTGAATTAAATACGAAAGAGTCTATAAGTACATATGAGAAACTTTCGCTAGACAATGCCTTTTTCAGCGTTGCTCCAATCCAAACATATCACTAATCACGCTAAATGATGGATGGGCAACACAACTCCCATCTCTCCAAACATGTGACAAGACATCAAAGAAAATTGTTTGGCTACAAAAAACAATATCATCCAAAACTGGTGATATAAGTGGTTGGAAGCTCTAACTTCTTAACTCCAAAAAAGTCCGGATATGTTGGGTGCATAATTTTCGTGGCGCCTACCAAAAAGGACATATTCCACAGCCGAATTTGGTTGGTTCCCATGTAAGAATCAAAGAACTCGACAACAGACGATAGACAGATTCGTTCTTATGTGACAATTTTATTTCTCAAGCTAAATGTAGTTATGTAGACACTAGTTACTAAAGAGTCAACCCCTTGCACCTCGATACGACTCTTGGCTCATGAGATTATTTTTAATTCTATAATCAGACAAGTATACTACGTACATATTAAGTTCATTAAAAATGATCACTTTCGATTTACATTGTTGAGAAAGTAATTACGTTGAGCTAAAAAGTGACCTCTTTAAGTCGGTCTATTCTACAATTAAAATCAATGTTACTTAGAAAATATAAAAGTGTTGGATACCTTAGAAATATCTTCAACGGTTTATTTTCAAGGATCATACCTAAGGGGACTTATGCAAGTGTTTGATGGGGAAGTCAGAGGTTTCGGTGTTCGTCTGTGTTATTGTTCCCTACTAGTCCAGTGGTCCACGCGCTAATTAAATAATACTCACACGACACTCCTAGTTATACATGGTCTAAATAACTCCTGACCTCTTATTCTTCTTAACCTCGGATTTTTCATCCTTCTGTCTCTCTATGTACGATTTTTCAAACTGGTGAGGGGAAGTAATGCAACCTACACTATGGCGTTCTTGGACCTATACTTATCATGGTCCCTTCAATTTACTCTCTTCTGCAGTACTTGAGCTACACATAGCCATGTTACTCATGTAAAGGCAGCCGAAAGATTGTGCCTATGGAACGCCAGATAATTTGGCCTAAAATGTTCTTGTGTTGCCTTCTGTAGATGAAACCTGGCGACTGCTGTTGAACTTGAAATTTCACAGTTTCCGATGTCGAGAGCATTATCAATGTTTCTTCTCCTCCTGATCTTTATTTTCTGTCGCTCTGTGAGCACTCAAGCAGTAGAGAATGGTACAGTAGCTTTCGACGTTGGGGTTACCTATGATGAAGATAACAGGATAGGGAAAATAGGGTTGAAGTGCATACAGATGGCGCTCTCTGACTTTTATGGTTCTCATGTACACTACAAGACCAGGATAGTCCTTCATACAAGGTTATATCCGAAGGATAGTGTTGTTGGTGCAGCTTCTGCTGGTATGCAATTCCTATTTACATTTTGTTATCTAATTTGCCATCTTTGTCAGACTATGCATTAACAAGAGAAGCTTTTCGGTCGTAAGATTAACTCAAATAGAAGTTTGTGAGATTAACTTAAATGAAATAGAGATGCAATTTTCTAGTTTCATATTTTGGTCTAAGTAAACATAAGCTGAATGACAAATTGTTTCCAACTTGTGCATCATCTTTAAGAGAATATTGGTGAAGACGCTGAAATTATGCAATAATACATGCATAAACATTACGCATATTGAATATTTGGAACATGATGCTAAGCTAGTTAGGTTGGCTTGCTTACTACCATTTTTAAGCAAACATTCTCCCTAGCTGGACTCTTGAACTATTATATTTGTTCTTCTAGCCTGTGTTCTTTCTCAATTATTAAATCTTTGTATGTCAATTTTTTTCATGTATCAGCTCTGTATCTTCTTAAATATGCTGAAGTGAAAGCAATAATAGGCCCGATAACCTCGACGGAAGCTGACTTTGTTGCAAATCTGGGACAGATAACTCATGTTCCCATTATTTCATACTCAGCAACAAGTCCATTTCTCAATCCCAGTCGAAATTCTTACTTCATCCGGGCAGCTCAAAATGAATTGCTTCAGGTAAAAGTCATATGTGCTCTTGTCAAAGCATTTCAATGGCGAGAAGTGGTTCCTATCAATGAAGACAATGTTTACGGAGCAGGAATTATACCCTACTTGGATGATGCTTTACAGCAAATTTATGTTCGTATCCCTGCCCATGAAGCCATACCTCCGTCTGCCACTGATGATCAAATTCTCCAACTATTGTACAAGCTGAAGGCAATGCAAACAAGGGTGTTTATTGTGCACATGTCTTCTGAGCTTTCGTCCCGGCTGTTCTTGCGAGTGAATGAGCTCAAAATGATGGATGAGGGCTTTGTTTGGATAACGACGACTGGCATAAGCAATGAGTTTGGCTCACTAGGTGAAAGTGTTCTGGAATCGATGCAAGGAGTAGTCGGTGTGAAGACTTATGTTCCAGAGACAAATGAGCTCCAACAATTTAAAGTCATTGGGATAAGGAAGTCATGGACATAAAGCTTAATGTAATGGGACTCTGGGCCTATGATTCAGCCTGCGCACTTGCTAAAGCTGTAGAAAAAATTGCAGTTTCAAACTCTGAGTCCGGCTTCGAGAAGAAAAACACATCTGCAAAGCTGACTGATTTAGATACTTTTGGGGTCTCACCTGCTGGGCCAGGACTTCTACAAGCACTGCTTAATACTAACTTCAGTGGTATAGCCGGAGATTTCAATCTTGTTAATGGGCAGCTACAATCATCAACGTTCAAAATCGTGAATGTGCTTGACAGTGGAATTAGGGACATAGCATTTTGGACTCCGGAAAAAGGGTTCACCAGACATCTAAATTCCAGAGGCAATACTGCTAGTGCCTCGAGTGCCAGTCTGCGTCCAATCATTTGGCCTGGAGAAATTACGTCACCTCCAAAAGGATGGGAAGTTCCATTGGGTGGGAAGAAATTAAGAGTTGGAGTTCCTGTTAAAGCTGTTTATGAGCAACTTGTAAATGTGACCGAAGTTAAAAACATGGACGCATCAAAGCCCCCTATGATCACAGGTTTTTGCATAGATGTCTTTGAGGCTGTCATGGAAAAGCTCCAGTACTCTGGTCGTTATGATTATTTCCCGTTTGCAAAGTCTGACGGTACCCCAGCTGGCTCGTATGATAAATTGGTCCATCAAGTCTTCCTTCAGGTATCCAATGAATTCCGATATTTATTTCTCATTGTCATGTCACTGCATTAATGCTCGGAGGTAAAATGCTATGGAAGTTATCTTGCAATTTCTCAATCCATATCAGCATAATAAGGGGCCCTTTGGCTCTACTATTTCCTAGCCAAACAAATGTGCTTCACTACTTTGGTTCCCTTCTTGTTTTACCCCTTACACATTCCAGGGAGACTACATCAAAATCGCCTTTCTTAATCTTAACAAACCGGCGATTTTTACTCGCCTCTCTTGATCATACAAAGAGGGCGATTTTCTGTTTCCCTACTTGATCACAAACAGTCGTCTTCTTATACCTGTTTTGCTGTAGAGTACAAGGTCTTACTTTCTAAAATCATGCATTGTCATTGCTAAAATCCAATTGCAAACTAGATGGCGATGTCAATAAATTCTCTAGCTGTGGTTTCAGAATTATGACATTGTGGTAGGAGACGTTACCATCACTGCTAGCAGATCAGCATTTGTAGATTTTACACTGCCATACACCGAATCTGGGGTGACGATGGTTGTTCCAGTGAAAAATGACAGGCGAAGTGCTTGGGTCTTCTTGAAACCATTGACTTGGGATCTATGGGTAGCTAGTTTATGTGCATTCGTATTCATAGCTTTTGCCGTTTGGGTCCTGGAACACCGTACAAATGAAGAGTTTCAGGGACCTCCATTACATCAAGCCGGCACTAGTCTTTTCTACTCATTTTCCATGATGGTGTTTGCACAAAGTAAGCTTCTGCTTCACTGCAATGTCACAGTCTCTTACATGGAATGTGTGCAAGTAACAATTAGTCTTGATGGTTTGTTTCCCATGTATGCAGGAGAAAATTTATTAAGCAACTTGGCCAGATTTGTCGTGATTGTTTGGATCTTTGTAGTGTTTGTCTTAACACAAAGCTACACTGCCAACTTGACTTCTATGTTAACTGTTCAACAGCTCCAACCTACTGTTACAGATGTAGATGAGCTGATAAGCAAAGGCTACAATGTCGGCTTTCAAGATGGTTCCTTTGTCAAGGAACTTTTAAGACGGAAAGGTTTTCATGAATCAAAGATAGTTACCTACTACACATCAGATCAATTAGATAATCTTCTATCCAAGGGCAGCGCAAATGGAGGCATTGCAGCTGTTTTTGATGAAATCCCATACATGAAGCTATTCCTCGCGAATTATTCCTCGAAATATGTTATGGTTCAGCCAACTTACAAGACTGATGGCTTCGGATTTGTAAGCACCTCACAATCTTCTCCAAACTCTTGGATGCGGATTATTGTATTTAATGATTACATTTAGCCCTTCAGATTTATTATTTGATTATGTTCCATGTGACCATCGATTTTTCGCTCTTTCTTACAGGCATTTCCGAAAGGCTCCCCCTTAGCACCAGATGTTTCCCGAGAAATCTTGAAAGTGATAGAAGGAGATGAAATGCCGGCATTTGAGAAAGCATATGGTATGCAACTGTACAATAGTTCAGACCAAGGAAACACAGTCGCTTCCAGTAGCCTCAGTCTTGAAAGCTTCTGGGGGCTATTCCTCATTGGTGCAGTCGCTTCAGGGTTCTCTCTCGCCATCTTCATAGCAAGTTTCCTGTATGAGCACAGGCACATCTGGATGTACTCTGATGCTTCAACATGGAACAAAATCAAAGATCTGACAAAAGCCTTTGTGCAACAAGACATGGCTGTTCGCACAATCAAGAAAGATGAAGCACATAGCATACGAAATATGGAAACTGATGATCTTCCCAATATTGTTGATGATATAGCATATGAAACCACTCCGTCTACTGGTACCCCAGCTAGGCCATCAAGCTATTCAGATCAGACAGAAGAAAACTTAGTCATTTCGGCAGGAGAAACTCCTTCGCCGGATAACAGAAGCCACCCAACGCTTCAGCAGTAACTAAGACGTTCTGACACTTAAATTCAGAAGATGGTTTTTTTTCCTACAAAGACTAACCAAGCATTATTTCAGAATTAGGTGTACAACGCTTATATATGACTGAGAATCTGATCCTTACACCTCAGTAGGTTTTTAATTGGATTTGAGAGAATAGACGCAGCTTGTTCCGTTGCAACAAGTTTGATTTGTCTGTGTGTGTTGTACCAGCATCTCAATATGTATTCATGTTAAAGATCACTAGCATTAATCAAACTTGTATTCTGAGAAAAAAATTAGTGATCAAATTTTGTTATTAACTCACTATGCTTGTTCTTTCACTACTTTTATCAATATGTACATTGAGAATAACTTCAGAAGTCAAAATCGATAAACCATCTTGCTCAATGCAAGTTCAACTGCTTTCAGCTTAGCTTAGCAGCTTAGCTTAGCTTAGCTTCAAATTCTTATTACTTTTCCACCTATAAAAGAATTGACCCAACATAAGAAAAAAAAGGGAATTTACAGAAGATGCTATTGCTGGGAACAAGATGACACATCTGCTTACAAAACTTTCCTAACCGACACATTTCACTTTTGTACAGATGAACGATATACAAGAGGCATCACGGCAAATACTGTTGAAGGCACTCTTTTAACTTTTGGAATGTAACCGGCTTTGATACAAATGAATCCATTCCATTCGCATAGCACTCTTCTGAACTCTCGGATAACGTATTTGCTGTCATCTGTGTTCATTGAATCAAGAGAGCAAATTAGTATTCCTCTTCTATATCCATGTTACACAAAGTATATATAGCTATCTAATGAACCTTAAGCATCTGGAAAATGCATGCTGCAACCTATTAACTACTGTGCCTGCATTTGATGCATAATTTCACAATTTTCAGTAACTAAACTGTCCAACTGTTTTGGCGGGATAGATGATGGGTGAAAATTAATATATATTATGATCCAAATCACAAGTGGAACTTCGTTAAAACTTTGAATCTCTAATTTCATACTGAGATTTTTGTCCCTGATATCTAGTTTTTGGGACCATGTTCAATACTTTTAACTATAATAGGATTAATTACATGTCAACACCCCTAATAATAAAAAACAGAACTACTTACCGCGATTATCGGAGTCCTCTTATAAGATGAATCTTGAAAATTCGATGGTGAATCTGGAGAATCCATAAGTTCATCAATTCCCGCCTCTGCTGCAGCCTCCCAGTTGCCGGTCTCCTCATAAGAACGAATTATCCTTGTTGCCTGCAGTCCATCCATCACTGGCATGCACACATCCTGAGAGTATAGCATTAAACAGTTGAAATTAGCATTATGCTTGTAATTGCTAAATTTGAATTGCTTGAAGGACAGGAATAATTTCATAGCTCTTACAAAAGACTACATTTCAGACTATTGGTGAACTATCTTAGGAAGAACAGAATATACAGATACAATAATCAATTTTATCCAACTACTACAATGTACAAGATTCATGTGTTCTGAAAACTGAAGCCTGTCCTTATATCTTTCTTAGATGAAATGGCCTATTTCTTCCAAAATAAAAGCCCTTTACATGTATTGCAACAATAGAAAAAATCTCTCTTACACATTACTCTCCATCTGGTGTTTTGTAATATATCATGGTTCCTCTTTTTTCATCGCCTCATACCTTTCTTTGTAAGCCCCTACCCTTTAAATTATTTGCAAGTGGGAGAATCTGCAACTTTTTGTGAAAGATTCTCCGAACTTGATACAAATGGCATAACATATCCTTAAACAAAAGACGACAAGAGAAACAAGTCCTAGTTTTAAGAGGGAAAAGGGGCAAAAGATATGGAAAGTACTGCATTACCATCAAAATAAGGTCATAATCATGATTTTGGACTGCACGTACTGCTTCCACTCCATTATTCACAACATCTATGCTATAGCCGAGTTGTTTCATCATGGACGTTGTCACCATCACATTGATTTTGTTGTCTTCCACCAGAAGGATTTTAGGTTTTTCTTCGGGTCTACTTACTTCTAGCTGACTGCTTGCCGTACTCCGAAGGCTTTTATCAGATGACTGCATCTGACATTTTTGTTGAGGATCATTTGCCCTCGCCACTTGACCACCTCCATTGGCCATGACAACCATGGATGATCCATGGGATTGGCTGTTTCCTTCATCTCCATATGGATCACTTCTACCGCTGCTTTCAGCATCAGCATTACCATTTTGTTTTGAAGAATTCTCAGACGATGCCTGGTCCAGATCCACATGAGAGCAGGCATTCACAAGTGATGCCAATTCTTGAGGAGAGGCAGGAGTTGGAGGGGACACTCGGGCATTTTCTGAGACCGGGTTAATGTCAGACAACATGTCACATCCGTAATTATTCTGCAACATATTCTGGTTCCTGCTTGATACGCTAGAAGTAAACAAAGAAGAACTCAGTTTCCCTGGCTGGAACTGAAAATATCCAGCAGTGATATCGTTTGCTGCTGCATCATGAGCATGATCAACCGCATCTGGAAGCTCGTCAGGATCATCTGATAGATCATCGGATATCAAAGATACCCTGTAGGGGAGTACAAATGTAAATGTTGATCCGCAATGCTCTTTGCTACTTACTGTCAGATGACCACCCATCAGCTCAACCTGCTCAAGTTCCAAAAAGAGGTAAACACATAGTAAAATGAAGACAGCCTAGTGAACTTGAACTTCCGTAGAATTGTTTTATGTTGGGGAGAATTATGATACCATCAGTACCACTCTTGCTACTAAAGACTATATAAATACAACAATAAAGACAACAATTGGGTGGGCATCTGACATTCTAGATATTCTGAAATGACTCGAGTGTTGAATATCATCAGTTTACGAACTGATCATAGAAAAAAGCAGAATTTACCAGTTGTTTGCATATAGCAAGCCCTAACCCAGTTCCACCATACTTTCGAGCATGATCAGCACTGGCTTGCATGTATTTTTTAAATAATGTCGGCAAAGCATGCTCTGTCGAGAAAAGGATAATGTGAGAAGTGAAAGTTCTTAATAAACTCTTACTGTAATTTAACACAGATGTACATGGTGAATGCTAGAAGAGTGGAAAAGGTAGTATTAATCATCACAAGAAGTAAATAGAGAAGGTATGTTTCAAGGTTGGGATTCAGATAAAACCTGGTATTCCTATGCCGGTGTCGTAAACATCACAACGTATCCACACTGTTGTTGGGGATTGAGCTGTATGCCTTTCATCATATTTCAACTCTGGTTCGCCAGCCTTATTGGGCGTTGTAGGCTCATCAAAGTTATCTTGACTCAGATTAAGAGTTTCTCCGTATCGCTGTCCAGAACCCTTTTCTTTGCTACCACTATGATTTTTGATGGAATTGAGATCTCCCTCTCCAGAAAATGGCTCTGTTACTAGATAAAGCCGTATACCAACTTTACCCTCATGTGTAAACTTTATGGCATTGCTGAAAAAAATAGAAACTTCAATGTTTAAGCATACAAAAAAATGAAAGGAAGAAGTGCATGGTTAACAAATTAGAATAGAATGAGTAAATGTCAAATCGAATGCTAATGAATTAGTATGAAGAAGAAAGCAGATATCATTCGATCTGTTCTGTGAAGTTCAGAAAAAGTTGCAGTTTGTGCATCCGAGTAGCCCAGTAATTCAGCTGAATATCTAGAAAAAGTTCAAATAATGAATCCATTACAAGCATATATGTATGATGTAACACGTCCGACAGCAGAACGTAATTATCTTCCCCATACTGCAATATCAGAGCCACTTCAATGAAACTTAAAAAGGATATGCATCAAGTGCGGGCAAGGAAAAGACAATACTAGTGTACTCAAAACTTCTCCAAACGAATTTTCATATTATGCCATAGTAGTCTAGTGTCTTTAACTTCAGTTTGACAGCACAAATCTGGATAATGATCCATGATTGAGCTGTCAAACTATATTAAAATTATAACTTATCTCATCTTGTAGTGAAATCACCATTTTAGATGCAGTACACAAGATAACATTCCCTTTTCAGACATGACAAGCATCTAAACCTTTAAGTATGCGGTCTATATAATAGTACCCATTATACTAAACAAATAGAATATTGTAAATAGCACAGATGGATCGCTGTTTTTACAGTGAGGTGAACATGATCAATACCTGACAAGATTGGTGAGAATCTGACGAATCCTCAGAACATCTCCAATCACCTGAAACAGATAAATGTAGCCAAGAACTATCAGAATGACCTGCATGTATGACAATCATACTGAATATTGTGCCTTTGCTATAACCAGAAATTGAACAGTGATACTTTTAAGATTATAAGATTCAATTCTGGAAATTCTTTCTCAGGTAAAGAAGTGCTGACGTGATGTGCTGTCATAACCAAAAGGCATCACATTCATTCTGAGCTACGGCCAATAAAACAAGAAGCCCGTGCAAATCTAATTTTTACGCAGATAATATTCAAGGGGATGAAATGAGACACAAAGTCTAATTCTGAACCATTTAAGACACATTGTATGCAAGGACAGTACATATTCCAAGTTCCGAAAGAAAATCATTTTACACAATTGGTGTGAACAGAATAAGCACTGTGAGGTAACATGCATCACATAAGAATATACAGCTGGGATGCAACACAATTGCTGAATGCATAGTTGCTGTAACTGTCTTAGTACAAGGAGCTCTGACCTCAATAGGAACATCATCTGATATATTTCCTTCCAACGTTAGCATTTTCCTCAAGGATGCAGCAGCAGTCTGGAGAACATGCTTTACAACCTCTCTCGGTCTGAACTTAGTAGCTTCCAACTTCATAACACCTGGCTCCAAATATTAAAACAAAAGATCGTATACTTTAGCTTCAGATTACACCATATAATTTAAGCCATTAAACCAGCTCTTATGGTGAAGTGACCAATGTCATTAAGAATCAACCATTTGAGGAACGCTTGTACCAACAATTGATAGATTTTAAAGGCACAGGTGATGTATCGAAAATGAGATTGAATATTTTACAAAAGGGATGTCTCCATACCTGATTCAACCTTGGAAAGGTCAAGGATGTCATTTATTAGCTGAAGGACCAAATCTCCTGAAGAAATCATGACTCCCAGCAATTGTCGTTGTTCGCTGTCTAGCTTCGTGTTTGCTAGAATCTCAGCCATGCTGACAACCCCGGACAAAGGTGATCTTATCTCATGAGACATGGTAGCTAGCATTTGCTTTGCTCTCATTGTTTCCTCTATGGATAAACCGAAGAAACATGTTTCAGCAAATGCCAAACCCAAATATCAACAACAATTAGCAAATCAGCATCCACCAAACCTGTTATATGTATAGTCTTATTCAGCTCCGTCTCCATGGCTTTCTGCACAGCTATCTCCTCTCGGAGCTTTGCCATCTTTTCTCTTTTCCGGACCTGTTGGAAAACATAAAAAAGTATTATGCAAAGTTCTATTGGCCATAAATACAACACCTCGATAGATGGCTACAAAAGGCAGAGAGACATGAGTCGTATAAGCTTTAAATATATGTATATATGCTTGACAATAAGCAATATTGAGTACTGCACGGTGACTCCTCTTGTACCAATCTATGCTTTTTCATTAGACAACCTTTGTAGAAAGCCAACAGGAAAATAAACAAGGCAACAGAGCTCCTCAGTTTATCTGGTAACCTTAAGTGAGCTAGATACCTCAATTACTAGATCATGGGTAAATCAACCGTAGAACATAGAAAAACCAGAAACACAAAGGCAATGAGGGCTTAGTTTAATGGCCAACCATGAGGTGGTGGGTACAATAGGTGCTAGTTTCAAATCCCCCATTCCCCGGTTCATGCATCACATCACACCATCACTTGTTATTACCTTTGAGCCTCCCATGTACAGTTTAAAAAAACATAAATACAGAACTGACCTGGTCCGTAATATCCATCCCAATGTAATTGACACCAATTGTCTCTCCTGCCTTATTAAACACAGGTTCCACATATATCAAAAAAGTTTTTGACCCAAATAGCTCTGTATCAAATGTTATCTCTCTCTTTCCCGGTAATCCACGTTCCAGAACTTCTCGCTTGAAGTCCAAGGACTCCTTTACTCCAGCGCCAGAAAAGATTTCCGTATCTGTTTTTCCTATAACGTCCTGAAAAAATTCAGGAAAGTTGAAGAATGCTTCACCTGTTGTCAGCAAATATATGCTTGCCAACACAAAGAAACAAAGAAGCATACAGTCCTGATATGCAGAAAAATGACATCATGTTGTCAGAACAAAGCTGATGTTCATAACTCTTTACCTCTTCTTTGAAGCTTGGATAGTGGTTGTAGATAAAACGGTAACGCAATTCCTTATCCTGAAAAAGGTACAACACAATAGCGTCACTGAAAAGCCTTGCAACATAGACAGAATGACAATGCTATGTGCAGAGGAGCTTAGGCCAACAGGGAGGAGAACATCAATACAAATGAATATAAGCAAAAGTTTCAGAAACTACTGGGCTCCTACAATGGATCACTTTCAGGAAACTGCTTCTCTAAATTGCACATTTTGCAAGTCTCTGTGCTCCCCCAATCCCCTATGCATGCAAGCACCTACTTGGCCTAATTCTCAGTCCATATGACAACAGGAAATCTGGCAAGATGGTCAGTGATTTATCTTTGCTTTAACACAAAGGCCCAGAGATGATCTGGGAAAAAGTTTTCCTTCTATGATATGTATGTTTAACAAACGTATCATAAAATTTACAACTGGCTGGGAATTAAAGTCCTCCAAATGCAATCTCAATCAATCATCTCTAAACTGAACTTCGCAATTGCTGTAGAATGTAATAATAATGTTGTCCAATCACAAGATCAACAGTGCAGAGAACAATCCTTATAGAAATACATGGAAATAGCAGAAGATTATATACAAGCATCCAAATCATCTCCATCCTTACCATATGACCGAGAACAATAGGTGCATTCTGAAGAATGAAGTGTATAAAGTTATCTGCTCTTTTCAGCATATTGGACAACTCTTCCACTGGAGTTGACTGTTTCTCCATATTCTTAATGCTCTCCTCCAACTTCTCCAACAGTATCTCCTCCCTCTGCCTACTTTCCTCCAACATTTTCTCCAGGAGCATGGCCCTTTGTTTCCAGTACACGGTTGTGTCGTACTGTGCATCTATCTCAAGCCCTTGCCTTTCAACATGAACATCATGTTTTTTCTTAGGAACAACTTTATAGAAATCATATAGCTCCTCCAGTACAGAAACAGGATGCCTCTCATTTCCAGTTCGCTCTTCCTCAAAGCGATGCTGCTCTACAATCTCCAATCTCTTTAGCTCAACCTCCTCTCTCTGCTTGCTGAGGCGATCAAGCTCTTCTCTCAAGAGGCGAACTGCATTTGCTTGCTTGTACTCCCAATGCTTAACAAGGTAGGCCAATTGCGAGGAACCCTTTTCGCTGTGGCTAGTCATATCATTAAGATGCTCCACATCAATCTCTGAAGGCTCCGAGTTGATCGCTACTTCCTTCAACATATCCTGATCTTCTCTAGGCCTATCTACATTGAATTGACTCCCGGCTTCATTGACATTTTCTGGCCACATTGAAGTGAGGACTTCTTCAACATCCATATTATCATCTATTTGATCCTCCATCGTGTCTCCTACTACTACTACTAGAAATCCCTCTGTCAATATATTCTAAGCTTGCACATCAAAACAAATGTTCCTCATTGTCTTTCCAGAGAGACTACGCAATCCAGCAAAACCCGATTCAGATAAGCCTTGATTGGAGTAAACTGATTGATTGAAGATTCGTTGTGAAGTCAAGCTTGTCCTGAAAAATAGGCGTCAAAGAAAACAGAATTCTTATGTGACATAACATCAAAAGTCATACACTTCCATGATCAGCATTTCATGGTCAATACAGAACTAAATGCTTACCTGATTCAATGATTATAAGATGACTACATATTGACATAACCATCCAAATTTATATATTTAAAACATCCATTAAAACACAAGGCCATAC
Source organism: Corrigiola litoralis (assembly GCA_901111285.1). Classification (NCBI taxonomy): domain Eukaryota; kingdom Viridiplantae; phylum Streptophyta; class Magnoliopsida; order Caryophyllales; family Caryophyllaceae; genus Corrigiola; species Corrigiola litoralis. The sequence goes on from CAAKMY010055129.1 coordinate 58,077, forward strand.
AAAAAGCAAACCTTCAAATTCATATTTCTTAGTCATCATCTCCAATCATGATAGTAATGCGCAACAACGCTGAAGTACAAAAGCCACCGTTTCCACTAATTATGAATCATGAAAAGATGATAAAGTTGAAAATTCAGAAAAGGGTCATACTTTAATCTTGAAACAATCAAAAAGGTGTAAAAATGTACAGTGCCCAACACATGTTCTGACGTTGATCATACACAAGTCAAACAAACCAAACACAGCCCATCAAAATAGCAACAACTAGAATTGCCATGAAAGAAGAAGATTCGTTAATCGACAAAAGTAAGAGTTTCTAACCTGGGATGACTGATGTCAACTAAAAGAGTTGCAGGTAGGTAGTATCTGAAAACCAAAATTATAAGTAATTGTATCGTAAGTATATACTTACTACGGAGTACTTATTAGTTAGTTAATGAATGAATATTAATAAATAAATGACAGTTGAAGAAAGAAGAAGAAGAGAGAGTTGTTAATAGATCTGAGAGTTTGTCACAAACATGTCTTGAAATCATCAGTCAATTACAGGGAGACCCTAAGGGATTAAGAGAGAGAGCCCCATGTGAGAGGTGTAACCAAGTGGTATTAACAATCATTAACTGGAATATATAATAATACATGTAACTTAGTCATAAACAAATGTGTAGTAGTACTAAGTCCAATCTAAGTTTATATTATATCTACTCTATGAGGCAGCCATGTGCTTTGAGATGAGGAGGTCAATGTGTGTTACTCAATTCTGTGAATCATTTCATTTGCTTGACCCCTTTTTTTCTAGACTAGTATTTTATTCAAGTGTGTCTCTTTTCCTATCTGTCCAGTTTTTTTGGCGTAGGGGTCAGATTCAGAGCTCTATCTGATGTTTTCAAGGCCACTGAACTGAATCCTATTTATATGCAACTCCAAGTAGTAGTATTTTACTACTAGTATTACTAGGGGTTTGTAATAGGACTAGTACTAGTTAACTCTTTTTATGTTTACCATATGATATTTACGTAAACAATGGAGGAATGATTTTACTGCATGGGTACTGAGTACCTTTTCATTAGTATGCATTATGATAAGCTGAGGAAATACAGAAGAAGTGTACCGAGTTCTCTGATAAGGAAGAAGACCAAAGAATAAACAAGTATATATGGTGGGGTTGATATTAATTTTCTCGGCTACTTCAATTTTCAAGGTGAAGTGCGTGCGTGTGCGTGTACGCGCCTTTTGTACTCTTGTAGTGGTTCTGCCGTCCATCTCTTTCAGTGTAAAGGAGTAAAAGGTGCCTCCACGGCTATGCTATGCCAGATTGCCAGCCAACAGAGAGCATAACACACCTTATATTATCATTTGTTTTATGAGTTTGTGTATATCCTTGGTGTCGCTTTCCATCTAGAAAGTCCCACTCTTAGGGAAATACTATGCGAGTTGTTAGGGCTTTGTTGTTAGGAGGCACTAAATTGATGTAGACGGGAATTGAAACATACTCCGTAAGTCATAAATATAACATTCTCGAGACTTCAAAGGGTATAAGGTTATATTGATAGTTTGATGGTTCCTTTGTATCTTTATTTGATTAGAAAACTAGTACTCGTTACATGATAATTTTTTTCATAATTTTGTTGTTGTTGTATTTTTTAGGTTATATTTGTTTCGCATTTTACTTTTGGGGTTTTTCTGCAACATAAGTTTAGTTTTGTGATCTTTATTATACAAATTTATTAGTATAGTTTTGGTTTAATATCATTGTAGAAGTATGAAATTTGAAGGAGTAATATAATTAATGTTATTGATACATATTAGTTATTTTTGAGTTGATAATAAATAATTCTATCATTATGAATGAACTAAATAATAATAAATGTATATTAAATTAGCGATGATGTGGCGATGACGTGGCAGGGTCATAGGCTTGCAACGCCTTTTATTATAGATAGTATAGATTTTAGGAGATAGTTTACTTTTATCTTAAAAGTATATCAAGTAATGCTGGCCTGATAAAGACATAGATATATAACTCAATTTGGGTTTTTTTTGTAAACTTAAGAAAATTTAGCTTGCTGGAGGTTGGTCTACTTTTATAATAAGTATAGACTGTCTTTTCTAATAATTTGTAATATTTGATTTAGGTAAACGTAGTGAGCTTCATAGAATTTAGGGTGAGATATTTTTCTCATTTTACCTCTTGGTTGAGCCGGTTAGCTTTAGCTGGCTATACTCCATGTGGGCCCTTTGTCTATTAGGGTCATAGCACAAGACTTTACCCCGTGCTCATCCAAAAAATAGTCATTGTGAGTTCCACATCATCCAAAAAAAGAAATATTATATGTGTATACTAACAAAATTTTAGTTTGGTGATATTGAGAAAAAGAGACTAATATTATTATTTTTATGACAAAGAGACTAGCACATAATGCAAGTGGATTACTCAATCTATTACAAGTTGGTTTATTACAAGTTAGTTTTAAAATAGAATGCCGTTTTTATCTGTGCACAATCTACCTCTATGAAAACTCCTTTTAATTATCTTATTAGTATCACGAATTCATTACTCAATAGGGAAACAACAGTCTTGTAGCAAATTACAACAAAATCTTTTACCAACCACCCATATGGAAGTCTATGAGCTAATTATGGGGTACTTTATTCCCCATGAGACATACAAAAGACCACGATCTCAAAGTAAAAGACTTGATAACACGATAAATATCATCTTATATCAAGTGACAAAACTGACATTCATATACTAATTCACCCAGAACGCCAACAATCTTGGAATCACTTTAACATCTCTTGAGTGTAGCCAAGTTCAAGAGCAACAGACCAACCCCGCCAATAGCACTTTCATTGCTTAAACAAAACTAATGTCTCACTTTTCTCTGAGTTGTATATATATACACTCCTTCAAAACATCGTTCATATTTTTGATGGTCACAACACAATACCCAACTCACAAACAAAACCAGCACCAAAACAAAGAAATGAATAGAGAAAATCAAACCATTTCTCATATGCGATGATTAATCAAATATAATGTGTAATCTATATTTTTGTTTATTTTAATAACATGTTTTCAATGAGGTCATCTCTGTGAGACTATTTGAAATATAAGACCTTCAACATTACTTTTGAATCATAAAATCTAACACAACAAACACTATACATCTTGTCAAAAATTCACATGACAAGTCTTAAATTGCTACATTATATGTCAAGTCAAATCAAGACGAACATATGTGCGGCATGAAGATGTAATTAACAACGTCGAGAAGTGGTAATGGTGACCGGTGGTCAAAGATGGTAGTCAATCCCTCGGTGGTTAACAACGACAACGGTGGTTGTGGTTGTGGGAGGAGAAAATTAGTGTTTTAAGTTATAGGGTAACTTATTTTTAGGTACTTAAGTGAGCGATAATTTGGTATTTCAATTTGTAGTCTCATACAAAATTTTTATTAGACTGTCTCATTTTAGTTATAGACGATTATGATACTAAAAATTAAGAAAGTAAGAGTGATTAAAAACAACCACTTAATTGAACTTATCATAAAATGTAAGAAGGAGACTAACTATTGACTCCATTCTTACCTTTTTCTCATATGTATGTGGGTTAAAATTATCATCAAATAATATTATAGGTCAAACGTAAAAGGCTATATATATGTGACAAATTTTCGTAACAAGACATATTTAATTATGCAACTAAGTGATAAGGTCATAGTTAATTATTCAATTGCTATTTTTTTAGGGCTTAGGGCTGAAAGGAGTAGGCCGGTAAGACTTGGATGCATTCTAGTCATAAGCCTTCTATATTCAGCTTACTAACCATGTTACTCACGAAGAATCATATCCACCAAAAAAGGCCGGCTTTCTCGATCATGTGCGCTTTAGTGTGGGATTTGTGATAAATAATCATGTTATTAGTTAATAAATTTTAACTTAGTTTTTGTATTACGAGTATATGGCCCTACATGTAGTCCGGGAAATGATTTTTACACTCTCATAAGTTATTTTTACACTCCCCATGTGAGAGGAATTAAAAATTACACTAAAATGTGTGCTCTCACATAGGA
>CAAKMY010055129.1:62205-110208 GCA_901111285.1 Corrigiola litoralis
ATATATATACTCATGTAAACCGCAAGCTCTTATTATTAGTAACATTACAAACTTACCAATGTTCTTGAACTTTTCTTATTCTTCTAGCACTATATAAGAAGAGTCTATATATTGATAAATTTTATCTATATCCATATCCTTAGCTCAATTTTACATTATTTGATTGAGTTTGAAATTTTGGCCCAATAATTTAAACAACATCATCGATGTGAGTATTGACATAAATTGTATGGATATATATATATATATATACTATAACAAGTAAGTAACAACCCCACACTTTTTATTTCTAAAACAAAAAACACAAGCCACCATCTCTTTGCCCTTTGTGATCATCCTGTTATAACTAACTTATCCATAAATCAGCTATGCGAAGGCGTTTGTGAACCATTATCTATTGGATGCTATCATATGCTTCTATCCACATAAAATCATGATAGTCCCATTAACTCGGTCCAATTCAATTTCAATCAGTCAAGTTTGTAACTCACCCTACTAACGACTTTAATTTGACCCTAATCAAATTAACTCTCTTCAATGTTGATGTTCTTGAGGAGTTTCTCAATTTGGTAGCATATTACAAGACATATTCTATGAAGGTTTTTATGCTTTGTTAGTGACTGGTTGGAGAAGTTCAGTCGTGGAATGACATCTCCCACCTATCGATTGTGTTACATTACTGTTGAAGCAACCATGATTGAGGGTTTGGGGATAGGCGTAAGAGTAGTGGTCATGGATGAAGTAGGGATGATATTGTCAATGGCAATTCAGAGAGCTTTTGTGTTATGGGATTTGGATACGGCGGCGCCAGCATCTTTTGGCCTTAATGTTGCGCATGAGCAAGGATTTGCTCATGTATCGCTTGAGTTGGGTTCGAGTGTTGTCGTGGTTGTTGTGATTTTAAAGAGGAAAATTCTTTCTCCGATCCTTTGGACTTGTTTGTTGATGATATTTTCAGTTTAAGCTCTTCTTTAACTTTTTATCAGTGCTCTCATGTCAAAAAGGGGTAGTAATTTAACTGCCTATTTAGTTTTCAGACTTGGCCATCCTAATGTGATGAAGCTTGTATTGTTGAACAATTTCACAAAGTGTGTTATCAACTTTTGCGGAGCTTTATATCGTTTAATAATACTCTCCTCCCTCTTTTACCTTTTTTAAAAAATTCACCCTTGTAACTCTATTAGTAATACGTGTTTCTTCAATACTTAGCAGAAACTCATGAATATTCAAGCGTCGCGTTGACATAAAAGGGTCGTGGTATAAGAGATGGGGTGGTAATTGGAAGTGTGGAAGAGAGACAAAAGAGTTGTGTGAAAGGAGCTTGGATGGATAAATTTTAGTTTTCTTTAACTTTAATCCGTCTTTTATAAGTCTTACAAGACCAACTATGTTCGCAAAATTGATTAAGTTTATATAAAACGAATTCTATAATATACAATCCTCCTTCACAAAAGGAAAAAAAAACTCTCTCGAACCAAACAGAACAAGCAAGACCCCAAGAGGCAAGAGGAACAAGGTTTGGGGCATAGAACAATTCCAAAGAGGCAAGGAATATTACTTGGCTCACTCACACACGAGTACATGACACACCTCATGACCATGAGTCGACCCCAAAATATCGAGGCCTGAAAAAATCCCACAAGAAAGGAAGGAAAGCTCCACCCATGTGAGGTGGACCAACAACAGCTAGCCACATCATCACTTGTTATAGCAGACCATCTCCAGTTCATCTAGTCTAGTCTAGTCTAGTCTAGCTGAAGACACAGTAGCAACAACTAATGAACTAATAATAAGAAGCATGATCTAAAAGTGAAATTAATCGTACGGGTAGAAAGAGTTTGGAGTGAAAAAGACAAAGATCTCAGAAGTCCTCCCTAGAAGTACCCAAAAACAAAAAGTGCAGCCTTTGATCAGTTACTTTCCTTAACCCAACTAATAATCTGAACTATAAGAAGTCTTTAACAATATTGGATTTGTCCCCTCCCCCCAAATAACAAACCAAAAAATAAAAACATACAACTTCCATAAATGTAACATAAAAACTTAACTAAACTAACTAACTAGTAATATCAATGAAAAAATTGTAGTAGGGCAAGAATAATAATAATAATAATAAAAGATAATAATAATAATAATAAGATTGTGCATAAATAGATGCATGTCTCCTCTGTCACCTCGACACTGTGTTTGGATCCGAGTAATTTTAATTATAATTATAATTGGAGTTGGTTGGTCCAATTTATAGTAACAGCGTTAATACTAGGGTTAGGGTTCCTCCACTTGCTCCGCTCCACGGCGTCCAAGTACTTGGTCGTTGACGCCAATTTTGATTCTAATTATAATTCTTCTTCTTCTGCGTCGTCGTCGTCGTTTTCTGTCCAGTCTAGTACAATGCCCGGCATTCCGGTCAACGCCGAGGTCAAAGGCTGTGCCGTGTGCGGCAAGCCAACCACTAAGCAGTGCTCCGCTTGTAAACTTGTCAAGTATTGGTATCTTCACATTATTCTTCTTCTTTTGTTCCTTCAATCAATTCTTCTTCTTTTCTTATATCATATATGGGTTGTAATTATTTAGATTGGATTGGTTCATTAATTGTAGTATTGTGTAATTTTATTAAATGGCATTGCCGTGTTTTTTTCTTTCGTTGTTGAAGTAATTTCTTGGTTGGCCCTTAATTGGGGAAGTAGTTATATTGGTAAAAGAATGATAATTTCACCTTTTTTTTGATATATTCTTTGGTAAAATTGAGGTCTTGCCCTTATAATCTAGCTTAGCATGTGCCTGTACGGTTGATTCTTTGTTTGGGGTTTGATTCTGTTGTTTGTTGCGAGGTTTCGACGCATGTTTCTGCTGACTGCAGCTGAAATCGGAGAGTATGGGCTTGTTTAGTTGTAAAGGGGAGGTAGCGCTATATTTTCGTGTTCAGTAGTACACTATTGTGAGGGAGTGTTGGGCGAATAGTTAGTTAGTTCGGTTTCTTGGCTATAAAGGCATGGAATCGGAACCTTGGTTAGGGTCATTTAAATGTGGTTGATTGGTTATTGGGATTTGATTGGCTGTATACAGCGTGTGGTTTCGGTATGTGTTTCTTAGGACTTTAGCTGAAATCAGAGTGTATGCGCTTTTCAGCTAAAGTATTGCTATGTTAAAATTTTTGAACCCTCTTTAAATGATGAAAAGCGTAATCCTTTTGCCTTTATGTTTCTTTAATTGAATATGTGTGTTAATTTATCGCTATTGCATCAATATGCATTTGATACTATTATTGTATTGGATTGGTCTATGATTGATTAAATTACTAAGCTCTGCTTATCTTTTTTAGTCCTATGGGAAGTTGAAGTAATTTGCTGTGGGAAACTATTTTTGCTATAATTTCTTTGTTGCTGTTAAGCAGATTAATTTCTTTCTATATGGTTCTTGTAAGTTGTCACTCTTTTCCCTGCCTTGGGAATTAACTATAGAGGGAAAAAGAAATGTGCTTTCTTGTTCAGTAGTATTCTGAGAGGAGTTTTTGGGTAAATATTTCGTAAGTTTGATTCCTTTGATATTGCCTTGTAAATGCATGAACTCGAATTCTAGTTCGGGTCATGTTTTGCAGTTTCGGTATGGGTGATTGGTTTTGGGATCTAATTCTGTATGCTGCAGAAGGAGACTGCAGTTGTTGCATAGGTTCTTTACGTGTTTCTTCTGGCTTTAGCTGAAAACTGAGTGTATGGGCTTGTTTATTAATATATAGTTAATGTAAGAAGAACGAAGAGTAGGTCTTTGATTAAGATGGACTTGGAGTGAGATTAGCACCGATAACTGGTGAACTGTTGCAGGGTTTTCAATGGACATTTACATGAGTTGGAGAGATTTATCAGGGTTCGCGCTTCTTGCAATTTGCGTGATTTTATGTAGGGAAATGGTCTTCAATAGATTTGTAATTAACTCCGGCCATTCTTATAAGTCAATTGCACAAGATAGCCGACATAACTGTTGGCTGATATTTGCAGAGAATTAATTTTACTTTAGAGTTTTGGTCTTTGAGAGATAAGATGGAGCACAAGAAATCGTATTCTAAGTAAAACTTGATTTCGCTATTTGGATTTCTTGTGAAGGGGTTTTAGCTGTGGACTAATGTCTTCTATGAAGTTGGTTAATAGATCCTCAAGTGATATTGATGGTGCTGCACCATGTTAAGCTCATTTTCTAATAGCAGGAGTTATCATATATTCATCCCATAAGTCAACCCTATGCGTCAAGGGGGCTATGGCCAAGGACATGCCCTGTCATAAGTCACAAACAAAAGCCTTTAGATAAAAGTCCTTCATTCATAGAATTATTCAGATCTTGTCTACAAGATCCAGAAATGACTAATAATGCTCATGATGAAGTGCATGAATTCAAGTATTCCAGATCCTCCAAAAAAAAAAAAAAAGAAAAAAAACTAAATTCCTGGCATGACGAAGCTTTACCCTTGAAAATTCCCGCTGTAGTGTTATTAATTATAATTGACTCTGTGAAGTGAAACCTCATCTTTTTAGTCATTGCTATCAGTCCATAAACATGTATTACGCAGACCACTGTTGCATGCCTCATGGTATGAAATTTGATGTCCTTCTATGAAGGACTTTTTCTGCACATGTTATTTATGCAAATATATTTTTTTAAATTTTTTTATTTTGATTATATGTTTGCAAATTCGTTAAGAAAATATTTGTTTATTATGATAAATGCTTCCTTTTATGAAATCATTCTCAATACTTTGACGATTTCTAATAACGATTCATGTCAGACAATCCCAAATCACGTTGGGATTAAGGCTCTAATGATGTAGTAGTTGTTGACTTGTTGTTGTTAATACAAAGGTGACATGATTGTTATTTACTATGCCTAACCAACTAGAGTCATTCCAGATTGGTCTTTACCATATGTGATCTGAGCTCTTTAGTTCCTCGTATATGGGGGTCTTTCCTGCCTGATTTCCTTATTGATGCATACTCCCTTTATATTTATTTTCTTTTTCCGTATATGTATTTTTCTTATTTTGTGTTTCCACTTTTTTTTTTGAAGCTCCTTGGATTGCCAATCAAATCATTGGAAATCAGAGCATAAGACAAAATGCAAAGGAATAATAAAGTCACCACAATGTCTGGGCAGTGGAAGTCGCAGTAGGTCTGTTGCTTTGGTCCCTTCGAGTGGACCTAACAAGTCTCTAAAGTTGGTGGACAAGGTCATTTGGCTATATTGCTGTTGATGTTATTTTCTTCCTGTGTCTTATGTACTTTTCCTCCGTTATGTATGATTTTAGAGTTTTTTCTCCCTTCCAGGTTCTCTTCCCATATGATGTATTTGTCAAGCTTTTCAACTGGCATTGCGAGATCTTCCCACCTTGTGGACTTCTTAATTGTGGAAACAGGTGCTATTTCTATTTACATCGGTTGCCTAGCATGTTTAAGACAATGGGAAAACTAGATGAACTTCTAGGAAGATTAAAGGATTCTAGTCTATTATTTTATGAATGCTCAATTGTTTTGAGAACTAATATAATTTTTGCCACATTACATGTGGTGATGTTTTTTAAACAGTTAATTGTTATTAGAACAGAAACGTTTATGCCTGACATGTTTGATATTATAGTGATTAAGGTAGTTTACATAGTTGACTCTGTAGTTTACGAAGTATGTCTATCCACTAGGAGTGTTAAAAAATTTCTTAATGTGTGTGTACTGATTCTATGCAGTTGTTTCGCAAATGTGGTTCTTCAATGTCTTGGACACACTCGACCGCTTCTGGCATATTTGTTGGATAAAGGTCATCGCAGAGATTGTAAGTATCGATTTTTTCACTATGTAATGTTTTTTCCTTTGTCAAGCATACTAATTAGTAATTACCAATATTTTGTTCTTCAGGCAGGAGGAACGAGTGGTGCTTTCTCTGTGAACTTCAAATTCATATGGAGAAAGCTAGTAGGAGTCAGCAGCCCTTTTCCCCGATTAACATCCTCTCTCGGTTACCTAGCATTGGTGGCAATCTTGGATATGGCAAACAAGAAGATGCTCATGAGTTTATGAGGTATTTTCCTTTTGCTTTGTATAATTCGCTTGTGGTGTTCCCCTACTTTTTGTTTCTTGGATCTGTTTCTTTCTATAAAAAAATATTAGATAAAACTTTACAAAGCAATAGAGGACAAGGATACAACTTCGATTTACAGAAGGCCCCCATTCTATTCAAGCATGCTAATCTAGATGCCTCTACAAGCACCGGCCGCTTAAGCCCACAAAACGGTTAAAATAATCCTTTCCAAATCTGTCCAAAGGATGATAACTCAAAAAAAAAAAAAAAGCGAGAGTTTCACTCTAACCAATTGCACCAGGAAGTAGTTAAAGGCACAAACTTTCAGATCAATTTCCCTTCTTTACTTCTGCCCAAGCCCAAAAAATAAGTTAAAAAGAATCCACCATGGACCAGGACAGGGCACACTACAGTCCATTCACAGAATCCTTAATAATTGAAGCAAAAGGTTATAAGCTAGGTCACAGTGGAGAAATAAGTGAGGTCCAGATTCAGAATTCTTCAAGTTAATTTGGCCTATGACATCAAAGGTTATTATAAATCATGAGTTTGTTTCCAGAATGTCTGTATACTTTTCTGTTGGTCATCTTAGGGGTTGTAATATTTTATCTTCCAAGTGGCCATCCTTGGATGTAGTTGCTCTTGCATTGTGTCAAACATAACCTGTATGGCTATATCTATTGGTAATGATGTCATGTGTACCAGCATACATATAATAAACGATGTGGACTTGTAGGTTTGCTATTGATACCATGCAATCTGTATGCCTCGATGAACACGGTGGAGAGAAAATAATCCATCCTAAATCTCAGGAGACTACCCTTATCCAACATATATTTGGTGGTCAGCTTCGGTCCCAGGTCAGTTGAGCTTGCAAGCTTATGCATTTGTATAATTGTTACTGTCTAAATATTATATTTATGTACGCTTAAATGTTTGGTGAGCAAGATCTGTTTGGTGAAGTTAGCAGTGTTAGATTTTTTACTGCTATGAGTCTGAAAACTTCCATGCTACCTCTTGACTGCACTCTTGAAGCTACATGGTTTTATTTCATAAAGAATAGAAGATAGATGTTTAAAAAAGATCATTAATAAGTGGATAACCCATGTAGAACGTTATTTATATGTATATTTTCTGACAAGGTACGGAAATAATTGAGTCCATTAGGATCACCAACCAAAGTCATCAACAAAAGATAAGCAAATTATACCTACTTCGAGGTCGAAAACACTAGAGCAAAGAAGCATGGTGAAATATGTAGACCATAGTCTCGCCAAACCTAAGACCCAGACAAGCAAATTGCTCCTGTTGGCCCTTGAAAATGGGCAGTCAGCTAAGCTACTATTGATGGGCTTCCAGATCTTAAGGATAAAACGATACTTCAAAGCATAAAAGACCTATGATAAGCCATCTAAACTGAAAATCTACCTGGAAATATATATTATATACAAGGTCTGGTCTCTTGAGCGGAAGAGCATCTTCATGCTGACGAAGAAGCTTGTACCCAAAACTTGATAGAAAAGACGAATACACTACATAATGCTAAAAGCATCATCATTCACATAGAAATTACATCGCTCCCACTAAACCAACATCAAGCCACCACTGATGCTGGACTTTGCTTTCAGATTATCACACTGGTCGGCTAGCTTCAAACCACCCAAAAGCATCACCCTCCACCATGACAAAAAAACCCAGAATCATAGTGAAGGATGCACACTCCAAAAAAAATAAAAAAATTAGTACTTGGGAAATAAATCTAAGAGATCTAGTCTAATGTTACAGGAGATTTAACTCTATCGGTTGGAGAAACAATCTAGAGCAACAAAAGATAGCTGAAACGTAGTGGTGGGGACGAACAGAGAAGATAGCAATAACATCTCAAGCCCTTCTCTTTAGAACATCGTGTCTGGCAGTATTATTTAGTCGCATAGCATCATGTTTTGTCAGTTGGTTAATTGCTGCCCAAGTTATTCCTTGGCTGAACGATGTTTGCACTTTGTATTGGAACCTTGTGGCTTAAAACCTTATTTCAGGTATCTCAGTTTGAACTTAACCCCAACACCATCATTGTGGTCTCTTTTTTCAATAAAATAAAATTTTATCAGGACGATTCCACTTCTACATTTATCTATGGTATATGACTGACTGTTCTGTTCCAGTATATCTCTTCTGAACACGTCTATTTCTTTTCAGGTTATTTGTAAACAGTGCGGACAAGTTTCTAATCAATACGAAAATATGATGGACCTGACTGTTGAAATTCAAGGAGATGCTACCTCTTTGGAGGAGTGTCTAGATCAATTTACTGCACAAGAGTGGCTTCATGGCGAAAACATGTACCAATGCGACGGGTATTAGTTCTTTTCCTGTCTATAATCCAGAGTATAACATGCATATGCTGGTTTATACAATGATTTTTCATTGGTAGATGCTACATTAAGTAGAGTTCCAAGCAATGGTGTGACGATTTTTATGTCCTCCAAGCATACATACGTGTGTAGGGCCATGCTAACTTTTGTTTGAATATTGGCGTTGATAGTGTTCTTCCTTGCTTTTCATTAAGCAGGTCAGGATTTAGTATGCTTTTAGGAGTCACATATGTGTTATTGAGCTTATCTTTGAATTTTAATCACTACCATATGAAATGTGTAAGACCTGTCCTGTTTGCTATCTTTCTCTTTGATTATGTGGTATAATATCATGTCCCCTTGCCTGCTTTTAGTGAGATATGAGGCCACCAAACTGTATTAGCATGGTCAAGCTGTTACTTTTCCAAATACCTATTTGTCGGCTTGTCGCTTTGTGCTTTTCTTTACTTAATGAAAAGGTTCATGTGAGTTTGAACTGTAAGACTATACTTTCTGATGGCATTCTGTCCCCCTAGCAGTGTGATCCTCCTTAGTGCTCGCTCCTGACAATAGCTTGTTAATAGAGCATTAAGCTACGCTGTATACTTGAGACCTGTTTATAAGCTGTTCCTGGCCCTTCAATATTTCTCTCAAGTACGGCGTTGTTGTGATCCTGTGGCCCCTGCTGTTTGCAGATGTAAAGATTATGTTAGGGCATTGAAGCACCTAAGCATCCACCAAGCTCCAAACATTCTTACAATTGCTCTGAAAAGATTTGAGGTAAAAGTTCTCTAAGTTCTTGTGAGAGATGAACTCGAATGCCCTTGATGCTTTCGTTTTCGATTGATAATCCATCCTTCTGATATTAAATTATACCTAAAATTGCTTTTTATTTGGTTGCAGAGTGGAAGATTTGGGAAAATAAACAAGAGGATTACTTTCCCCGATTATTTGGATCTTAGCCCATATATGAGCGAGGAGAGAGATGGCACAGACAAATACAAGCTGTATGCAGTTGTTGTCCATGTTGACATGCTGAATGCATCTTTTTTTGGCCACTACATTTGTTACACGAAGGGGTTCCAGGGAGACTGGTACAGGATTGATGACTCCAAGGTAGAGTAGCAAGGCCCTATAAATGAGCAATTGAGTAGCTTAGTCTCTAAATCAGCTGATGCTTTTAGCTTCTACTGTATCTTAAGTGGAAAGTATGGTGTATAAGAGAGCCTCCTTAATCTTGTTTGACACGGATATTGTTATTTAAGTGAGACAAGATTTTCTTCACTCCCTTGATAATGTTGCTGACTGTGCTTCCAATTTTTTTTTCTTTTTTTGGAACTTTTTCTATGTGGTTTCATGTCTGTTTAATGCTTTTTGTAAACAAATGCATACATACATTCTTAGATGACACACTTACCCTTCTCCTGAATTTGCAGGTGACAAGGGTTGAATTGGAGGAAGTACTGTCACAGGGAGCTTATATGCTTTTGTATAGCAGGTAAATATTGTTTTCTACTATTCCTTTACATGAAAATAACTCTCATGACACATATAAATGCATTTGAGCAGGTGTAAAAGTGGAGATGGAGTTTTACTTGCTTTTAAAAAAGCATGAGAAATCCATTACTTTCATGTAGCAAATTATCTCCCTCTTTCTAGCTGAGTTGTGCACAGTAGTAAAAAATTCCTATTTGTGAGGCTTAATCAAAGCTGCTTGGCATTAGGATTTAATTTATCTGATATCTGATACTTGTTGGAGAATGAAGTCCAAGCTTGCAAATAAACATGAGATTGGATTTGAAAGAGGGAAGAGGGCAATGGTTGAGAGAGTTCAGTTGTTTCGGCCAGTGTTCTGCTTCCACCGACCTGTTCGCGATGACGGTCAATTCAGTAGTGGAGGGGTCAAAAGCATTTTGAACTTTATTGGTCTGATCAACAGAAACTATATGCCATCATCCATCACCATACCAGTTTCTCCCCACTGACTCTCTGGCCTTTGCCACTTTTCACTTTGGGTGTTGTGTATATCTGTTTGCTGACGTTAAGTATTAACTAATAATTTTCCCCTTTAAGGCGCCATTTAAATCTGGATCTCTGCCGCTGAGCTAGTGTCAAGAGAGCATTCCATGGTGGAACATAATTACAACGTTGGGCATGGGGTGAATGGGTTTAGTGGTGGATGTAGAAGAGGAAAAAGGAAAAAACAGCGGGTTTGGGAATAGGGAGCATCTCAATGATATGTCCCCATTGTGGTCAGTTGTGGGTGGTGAGAGGGAATGAAAAAAGGTTTGGACCAGGAGAAAATTATTGACGAGGTTTTGGAGTTCGTGGGGAGGGTAGAAAGGGGTGCGGTGGGCTTCATGTGATTGTCCTGGAGTCGACTTGGGATCTAGATAAGAACTCCTAAAATATCAAGGAAGTTAAATAAAAACGGTAGATCGCGTCGATATTATAGCCTTGACCACCAAGTATTCTCGCAAAGTTTCTGGATCCCCCAAGCAGAACTACTGTATTGAGGGTGACCCAGACTGTTCCCTTGCTGTTCTCGACTTGTTTTTCCGTGAACTGTACCGTAACTAGTTTTGTACCCCTTATGCTTCCACATCAGCATGTTCTTGGTAATGCGTACACCTATTCAGAATTGAAATATAATATTACTGACTTGCTCACTTATGTATATATAGATCAATACAATAGAATGGTGGAACATTCTTGTAACCTGCTCATGTCCTTCATATATATAGGCTAATATGCTATTCGATTGTGTTCTGTAATTGTGCTGTCTTATGATATTATGTTGATTAAAGGTTTCCGTTTCTGCACATGGATTTTCTTTATTTTTCTTTTTGCCCTTCACATCTATATGAGCTATGGGATATCGTTGATGTATCTGTCCTGTCCTACGATTTCATGTGGATAATTGTGTCTACTTTACTATGGATGTTGGGTTGTTTCTTGATTTGCCGCCAGGAATCCATGTCTTGCTTAATTTATCTAAATCTGTATAGTTGCCTTCATAATTTATGTTGCCTATAGTTGCTGATTTTTCTTGTGTTATGGCCTTATGGGACAGGGTTTCTGCTCGTCCAACATGTCTGAAGACATTTGAACCTGCTGCAAATCAGCTGCAGACGGGGGACAAAATGGCTACTGAGGCACAGTCTAATTTGGTTCATTCTTCAAAGTCTTCCGAACTATCGAATTTAGATTGCAGCTCAACCAATATAGGTTCTGGTAAGATTCAACAGCTGGAGCAAACCCTTACTCTCACAGAGCATTTGTCGGTAGCTGGCCATGAACTTCCAACAGATGACTCCTGTAGCACTGTAAATCCGACAGCAGCTTTACCAGCTTCAGTTGAAGTTCTTGAGAACGGGGATGCACCCAACGGTTGTGATCTTGGAGTATTTATTCATGATACTTGTTCAGGCGCAAGATCTAATGAAAATCCTGAAATTTCTGGATCATCTGATATGGGCAAGGATGCATTTGATGACATGTCATATAAGGCTTCAAGTGCTTCAATGGTGACAGATCAAGCAACTAATGGACCTAATTACATGAATGGGCTTCTGGAATCCAAAGGACAACTGGAAGATGATAGGTCTGAGTATGAAAGCCATGTAACTGGCAACGGTGAAAGGCTTGTTGGTCTGAAGAGAGACTGGAACTCTGCGGTGCTTGACCAAACTGCCTCTTTGGAGATGAGCTGTAGTGGTGATAGATCTGTTGCTGAGTTCTCCCACCAGGCAAAAGGCAAGAGGAATGATAGAGAAAGGGAATGTGAGGTTCCTCCAAATGACGTGGAGATGGACCCTGCAGAGCTTAATGTGTCCTCCAATGGCGTTGTTGATGACGAAAAAATGGATGAGAGTTCTAGTAATACTCTTATTGACACTCACATGGCAGCTGAGCCATGTCCCGATGATACAGAGATGCAGCCTGTGATGTTTATCGAGTCTGATAACTTATCAAATGTTGTTAATGGAATGAGCATGGATGTGAGTATTACAAACACTTGCCTTGAGACTCCTGAGAAGTTCTCTCGTGTGCATGGCAATAATTCCCACACTTCCAATGGCCATTTGAGGCTTTCTCAAGAGTCTTGATTTGTTAGCGTTGATGATTTCACGGAACTGTTATTTTATTGAAGTTGAGTGAGCATATGTCCAGAGTTCTCAGGATGCTGCTCCTTGATCTTTGCCGTGAGACAGTGCCTGTTGTGAGATGGCTACTTGGACCATATCGCTTGAAGTGGCAGCAGCTGGGAAAGTTATAGCTCATGAATATATTGTTTATTACAATTTGGCTTCAAGCCTTCAAGTGTTGTTAACACCATGTTACTCATGGGTTTAGAAATTTAGTAGCAGTAATAAATAGATTAGAAATTGTTACAGCCGCCTGTCAGGATATCTGATTTCAGGATCATTATTTTGTGGAAAACCCACGTAGAGAATCTGGAATAGGGCAAAATCTGGGGTTTAATATCAAGAAGATCTATTTTGTTACAACCATTACTTTCATCACATGATGAGTAATTGCAAGGCACACAATACAATTCCCTTCCTTTTTTCTATTACCTTATACTACATGAGTTGTTAATGTTATGTTTAACAAGCTATCTTAAAATTAAGCAATTTTTGATTGTGTCACTTTTAGGTCGCTGAGTCACTACCTATCTTGTAGGATGAGATAGTTAAAAGCACGAAATCGACTTAACTGAATTGAACTCTAGTCTTGGTCAAAAGAAAACTAGAATAAACAGGGTAAGATTATGGCTTTCAATCTCAAATCTCATCTTCTACCAGAATATTTAAACCTAATTTCATTTCTTATATGTCCGTAAATAATTATAATAATAGTTTCACTGTTGTCCAAGTTTAACACCCGACACTTCTACTCCTTATCCCAACAATCTTTCTCTAATTATTTTTTCATGCGTTTTATGGTGAAACTTTAACCATTAATAACTCATGATTTAAAAATGAAAAAAACATTAGATTTTTTATTTAACAAAACATATATATAATTATATTTTAATACTTTTTCATATATACGTATGTGTTGATTTATTGATGTTAAAAAACAAGTTGTCAAACGGTTGGGACGGAGTAAATAGTTTAGTAACAAGAGTGGAAGGAAAGTAGAAAAGGAGCTTTTCCCTCCAAAAAGTAGAAAAGTTGGTTAAAACTAGAAAGTAAAGTGATAGTTATTCCATGGTTGAATGTTGGCGAACTGGGTGAGAAATGGCAGCTTTCATCATACTCTAATCACCCTCCTTAACCAACCCAATAAACCACTCTCACATCTCCACCAAATCCATGCTCTTTTGATTACCTGTGGGCTCTCAAATGACCACCCTTTTCCCGCCAAACTTGTTCATGTCTTTGCAAGTTCAGGCCATGTCCACTTCTCTCACCGCTTGCTGCAACATTGTCCCACCTTGTCTGTTGTCAGCTGGAACAGAGTTATCAGGGCTTTTTCCGATACTCCCACACCCGACAAAGCGATCGGGGTTTTCGTCGAAATGTTGCGCTTTGGGGTGTCCCCTGATCACTTCACTTTCCCTTTTGTCGTCAAGGCCTCGGCGCGCCTTTCGTTGATTGGACATGGGATGGCGGTGCATTCGCGTGTTTTGAGAAATGGGTTTCAGTCGGATTGCTTTGTTTTGAATTCTTTGATTCATATGTATGGTTCTTGCGGGGCGGTATTGTGTGCGCGTAAGGTGTTTGATGAAATGCCGAGTAGGACGTCGGTGTCGTGGAATTCGATGTTGGATGCGTACGCGAAATGTGGGGATTTGGAGAGGGCGAGGGGGGTGTTTGAGTCTATGCCGGAGAAGGATGTCGTGTCGTGGAGTTCGCTTATTGATGGGTGCGTTAAGGGCGGTGAGTATACGGAAGCGCTAGGTGTGTTTGAGAGGATGAAGGTTGAGGGGAGGGTTAAGGCGAATGAGGTCACTATGGTGAGTGTTTTATGTGCTTGTGCACATTTAGGTGCCCTCGAGCAAGGAAGGTTGATGCATCGTTATGTGATCGGAAATAAGCTGACATTGACACTTAGGTTGCTTACTTCACTTGTGGACATGTATGCCAAATGTGGAGCCATTGAGGAAGCCTTGGTTGTGTTTAGAGGGATTCCAAGTAATAGAACTGATGTTTTTCTATGGAATGCCATCATTGGAGGGCTTGCGAATCATGGCTATGTGAAAGAATCACTAGATTTGTTTGTGGAAATGTCACATGTACGAATTGCACCAGATGAGATTACTTACTTATGTCTTTTGGCTGCTTGTGCGCATGGAGGATTAGTGTATGAAGCTTGGCGGTTTTTTGAGTCTCTTAAGAGGGAGGGCATGGTGCCCAAGTGTGAGCATTATTCATGTATGGTAGATGTCATGGCGAGGGCAGGTCAAGTGGAAGAGGCTTATGATTTTCTGAATAGAATGCCTTTCGAGCCAACTCCTTCAACTTTGGGTGCCCTTCTTAGTGGTTGTATGAACCATGGAAGATTAGACCTTGCTGAACTACTCGGGAAGAGGCTAATTGAGGTCGACCCACATCATGATGGTAGATATGTAGGCTTATCTAATGTGTACGCTGCGGTGAAGCGCTGGGATGATGCGAAAACGATGAGGCAAGCCATGGAGGTCACAGGAGTGAAAAAGTTTCCTGGATTCAGCTATGTGGAAATTTGCGGAGCCCTTGAGATGTTTAAAGCACATGACAAAACACACCCTAAGTCTGTAGAAATATATAGCATGGTAAGTTTTATTTTAAATCATATGAAGAAGGCATTGGATTATGAAGGAGAAGTTTTTTGCTAGATGTACTCTTGGTTGAAATTTAGACAAACTCAAATGTATGACATCATGTAGTGAATATTGGCTCAGGAATTCACTTCCAATTTTGTTTCATTTGTTTACATTTGTTTGGGGGAAAAATATGCTCTTCATATGTTTGCCAATAAATGGATATCTTTCGAAGTTTAGATGCTGCCATGCTGGCATACATATTGGAATGCAGGATAGCCTGCTCTCAACATGAAATGCATAAAACTAGCATTATGTTGCTGTTACGATACTTTTTTTTTGGGTTCATCAGTATGATTCGGGACAGTTAATGTACATGGAAATACGATTTCACAACAAATTCAATAGTTCCATTTGTTCAGATAACATTTGATCGAAGTGCTAATAAAATAGCAAAATACAGCATATCACCCACTCACATCTTCACAGAAAGGTAATAAACCCCAAAAGAAACAGAAGTTTTGAGGCAGTTCCCAGCTAACGATACTGGTTAAAGTTTATATTGTGTCCAGTTTCAACTTCAAATTTTCTACCTTTCTAATTACTCGCCAGCTCTTTGATATCCCAATGCATTGCTTAAATATTTGGAGACATGATATAGTGGTGGATCCATGTTGACTTCAAAACCTGCTATCTTCCCAAGCTGTCATTCTTTTTGAACTTCACCTTATGCTTTCTGTGCTTACCCTGCTCAATATCCATCAGAAGAAAATTTTGAAATATAGTTGCATATCCTTATTCTTGTTTGTTTATAATCTACGCAACAGTCAACACCTCTGAATTGCCGGCCATTCTTTAATTATTTCATCAAACTTATACTTAATTTTGCTCTATATTAGTACTATTATGCTAACTTACTCTCCTTTAAAGTTATGTCAGTTTAATTAAGGAACAAAAATTGCATAGTTTCTAAGAGTAAACCTGTCGTGGGGATTGATCACTTACAAGCACTTCAAGACAGGCTTCCTCCCAGCTTCGAGGAGTTGAAAACTGATGACACTTTTAGGCTTGACACTGTTTGCAGTCTGAAAGTCTTTCCATCCTCTGTTAATATAGGACTGACCATCAGATTTCTTGTAAGACAGCTTCACTTGCCAGATGTTCTGCTTGCCATCTATGATCTTGATGTTACAGCTTCTCATTGCCAGGCCACTTAATCTCACAAAATCTCTAGGAAGATACTGCAGAAGTGCTCAAAAATCATCAGTTAACTGATAAGGCAATCACTCTTCGACAAATATGGTGCAGTTAAGGAGCTACTCTTATCAATGCATGCATCTTAGTTATGACGTGTCTTCTGTTCAATGTCAGCACCAATGGCTTATTTGAGTTTGCAGAAGTTGCAGGGCAACGTGTTGGTTATTGTAGTATCCTTCAGGAACTATGTGCCTGTGATTTCTAGGCTTCTAGGCTAATATATGTTCAACAGTTGACTTTTTACTGATAAAGTTTTTCGTTCTTGGACATTAATAACATGTCAATAGTTCAACGAAAGCAAAACCACTAATGAAATCCTTTGCGAATAGCTTGGCCCAACCATTGAACATACAATTATTCATGCCCAAGTCCAACTAACCCGGGCTGTGATGCGGAGTGGTTGAGGAGAGTGTTGAGGGGAGAGGTTGACCTGAAATAACACCTAATTTGTGTGCTAACGGCAATGAATGAGCGATTACCAAGAGGTTTTTTTGGAACTGTAGGATTGAATAAAGTTTAGTGAAGAAGGAAACAGGGACACACTCCAAAGATGGCAGTTCCCAACAAAAGTGAAATATTATTTTGTTAGGACTTAAGAAGTCACGATGTTGACATTTTTACCGCAGACTTTGAGTGAGATACTGAGGTTGCTTCTCATAGGCGCTTAAAAACGAAACATCCCAGAAAGAGGGTAGAATTAATATAGCTTTAATAGAACACTTACAACGATTGAGTGTTGAACATAATAGGAAGTGAGAGTGACCCGACAGCTGAGATTTTCTGCCTGTCCAGATGAAAATTCAGTGGCAGCTTGAGCTTGAGCGTTAGGTTCTCGTTGATTTCTTGTGCAAGTAGACTTGAACTTAAGCTTTGTCCTCTTTGACCCTGATAATAAGTATTAAGTAAGCACGCAAACTTAGCTAATAGCAGTAGAATCACTAGTATGCTTGTTCGAAGTTGCAGTACCTCTGGGTTTGGCCTTGGGGACCAAACATTTGGAGGAAATGAAAGACCGCTCACAGGCAGTGAAGGGATCAAAGACATGGACTTGGAATAGACGGTGACCTTCATGAGTGAACACTAGAAAATCACCCACTTGCAAATGATGGTGCAGAGCGAAGTTCTTCCAACCATCTCTGAAATGGCGGCCACCTTCTATTTTTACAACCCAATGAGGCTGAGGCTGATCCTCTGTCATCAGCACCACACTCTCTAGAGGATGACCATCCAAATCCAAGACCAGGTGCTTCAGAAATGACACTGGAATTGACTGCATGCAAGGATAGTTGACATTATTATTCCATTGAAGTTCAAGTAAGCTTGACACATAATTGAGCAGAGGAAGAAGGAAGTTAAAGAATGACTTACAAAGTTACTGAGAAAACCAGGTATGAGGGGCTGCATGAACCGAGGATTCATAGTCTTGCAGCAGCTGTTGGACACTAATGAGACTCCCTGCTCTTGCATCTTTGCATGCATCTTACAACTTTGGCAACTTTGCAGCAACTCCCCCACTCTTTCGCTCTTTTCATGGACTACGCCATTGGTTTTCAGATTCCCGGGATAGAAGAATGATTTAATAATTTTTTTTTTGATAAAATGATTTAATAATTTTTGAGTTGCTTTTGTTTGGCCCATTGTCAAAATTAAAAAAAAAAAATGTTTGAGGATATGTGAAACTAACTTGACCAAAAAATCAATCCAAACCCAACCCCTTTTTAGGGTATTAACTGTTAGTCAAGACTCCATGTTGACCTAGTCTCCTTGTATTTATGTGTATCTAGTTCATGTTGTTATATCTTGTATCGGTTAGTAGCTTGTACCTAGTCTCTCTATCCTAGGACTTAGCTAGATTATCTCCTACTCTGTACTATTTAGATTCACATACATTAAGTTAGCTTAAGTTGTTAATTCTAACTCATATATATGTAACATTTATAAGTAATAAATGATTGAGCTTTCGTATTCACTTTATGGAGCTCCATAATATCTCTTCAAAGGTTGAAAACCCAAAAGACCCGAGCCCGAACAACTTAAAAATACTTTGGTAAAATAGGCCAAGGTTACAGTTGATCTATTGGATCAGATGGCAAATGTACAAGACTAATAGAATTGATTGAACTAAATTAAGTTGCGCTAAGCTAAACTGCACTGAATTAAGCTAAATTTAATATAATTGGAACTGTACACCTTTCTGAACCAAATATCTAAATTAAATCAAACTGTACAAGATGTACAATCTTACAAATTGAGATAAAGTACTCGTATACTTTTTGCGTATATATATGAAGATGATGACGACGACGATGATAATAATAATAAGTATAATACTCAAAAATAAAAATGAATTATAAATAGATAATAATCATCATAGTAATAGTATTAATTTGTATACACTATAACCCACATAAATGCCTCGTTTCGGGCCCAAAAATAAAAATGGACGAAAATTTGCATGAGCCATCCTAAACATATATAGTTGTTAATGGATCAAGAAAAATGACAAAAAGTAGCCTTGACATAGCCTAAACTATCGATTTTGTTCATTATACACATGCTCGAATTTAGCGCTAAACACACCGTAAAACTATCAAGACCAAGGAGTGACAATGCCATATGTTTCAATTACACTCCAATAGACCCTATGAGCTTGCTTGGTCATTTTTCGAAACATTTTCCGAAAAATAAAAAAACCGACCACAAAAGCCGATTTTTGTTAATGGAATTGGACGAAAATAAGTAGTCATCCTAAACACCTGCAGTTGTTAATGGAACAAGAATAATGACAAAAAGTAGCCTTAACATCCGAACCATCGGTTTTGTTCATCATGTACATGGTCGAATTCAGCGATAAACACACCGTAAAACTATCAAGATCAAGCAGTGGCACTGCAATATGCTTCAATTGCACTCCAATAGACCCTAAGAGCATGTTTGGTCACTTCTAGAATAGTTTATGGAAAATAAAAAATAAACCTAAAAGCTGGTTTTTGTGAACTATAACCCACGAAAAAACCTCGTCTCGGCCCCAAAATATAATCGGACGAAAATTGGCATGAGGCATCCTAGACACATATAATGAAGAATATAACATGAAAATTGTCAAAAAGTAGCTTTGGCGTAGCCCAAACCATCGATTTTGTCCAATATGCACATGCATAAAACGAGCGCTAAACACACCGTAAAACTATCAAGAAGGAGGAATGACAATGCCACATGCTTCAATTATGCTCCAACATACCCTATGAACATGCGTGGTAAGTTTCGGGACTTTTTCGGAAATTTAAAAATCGACCCAAAAAGCCGAATTTTGTGGACTATAACCCACGAAAAAACCTCATCTCGGCCCCGATATAGAATCGGAAGAAAATTGGTAGGAGGCATCCTAGACACATAATGAAGAATGGAACAACCAAAAAATAGTTTTGGCGAAGCCAAAACCATCGGTTTTGTCCATTACGCACATGCTCGAACCGAGCACTTAACACACCGTAAAACTATCAAGAAGGAGGAATTACATTGCCACATGCTCCAATTATGCTCCAATACAACCTATGAACATGCTTGATAAATTTTGTGACTTTTTCCGGGAATTCAAAAATCGACCCAAAAAGTCGGTTTTTGTGGACTATAACCAACGAACAAACCACCTCTCGGCCCTGAATTAGAATCTGACGAAAATTGGCAGGAGGCTTCATAGATATATATAATGCATAATGGAATAAGAAAATTGCCAAAAAGTAGCTTTGGCATAACCCAAACCATCAGTTTTCTCCATTATGCACATGCTCTAATCGAGCGCTAAACACACCGTAAAACTATCAAGAACGAGGAATGGAATTGCCAAATGCTTCAATTATACTCCAATATACCCTATGAACATGCTTGGTAAATTTCAGGACTTTTTGCGGAAAATCAAAATTCGACCCAAACAGCCGGATTTTGTGGACTATAACTCACGAAAAAACCTCGTCTCGGCCCCGAAATAGAATCGGGAAAAAAATGTCTTGCGGCATCCTAGACACATATAATGAAGATTATAACAAAAAAATTGCCAAAAAGTAACTTTGGCGTAACACAAACCATCAGTTTTGTCCATTATGCACATGTTCGAATTGAGCGCTAAACACACCGTAAAACTATTAAGAATAGGAGGAATGAAATTACCACATGCTTAAATTATGCTCTAATACACCCTATGAAAATGCTTGGTAAATATCGGAACTTTTTTCTGATAATTAAAATCAACCGAAAAAGCCGGTTTTAGTGGACTATAACCCACGAAAAAACCTCGTCTCTTCACCAAAATAAAATCGAACGATAACTGGCAGGAGGCATCCTAGACACATATAATGAAGAATGGAATAAGGAAATTGTCAAAAAGAAGCTTTGGCTTAGCCTAAACCAGCGATTTTTCACATGCTCGAATCGAGCGCAAAACACACCGTAAAACTATCAAAAAGGAGGAATGACATTGCTACATGCTTCAATCATGCTCCAATAATACACCTTATGAACGTGCTTGGTAAATTTTGAGACTTTTTTCGGAAAATCAAAAATCGATCCAAATAGCCGCTTTTGTGGACTACCCACGAAAAAACCTCTTCTCGGTCTGAAATAAAATCGGACAAAAATTGGTAAGAGGCATACTAGACACATATAATGAAGAATAGAACAAGAAATTTGCCAATAAGTGGCTTTGGTGTAGCCAAAACCATCGGGTTTTCACATGTTCGAATCGAGCGCTAAACACACCGTAAAACCATCAAGAAGGACGAATGACTTTGCCACATGCTTCAATTATGCTCTAATACACCCTATGAACATGCTTGGTTAATTTCTGGACTTTTTCCGTAAATCTAAAATCGACCCAAAAAACCGCTTTTGTAGACTATAACCCATGAAAAAACCTCGTCTCGGCATCGAAATAGAATCGAACGAAAATTGGCAGAGTGTATCCTAAACACATATAATGCAGAATGCAACAAGAAAATAGCACATATGTAGATTTGGCGTAGCCCCAACCATCGGTTTTGTCTATTATGCACATGCTCGAATCGAGCGCTAAACAAACCTTAAAACTACCAACAATTAGGAATGATATTGCCACATGCTTCAATTATGCTCTAATACCCCTATGCACATTCTTGGTATATTTCAGGACTTTTTCCGGAAAATCAAAACTTTATTCAAAAAGCCGGTTTTGTGGACTATAACCCACTAAAAAAAAACATCGTCTCGGCCTCGAAATTAAATCGGTCGAAAATTGGCAGGATGCATGCTAAATACATATAATGAAAAATGGAACAAGAAAATTGTCAAAATGTAGCTTTGGCGTAACCCAAACCATCGGTTTCATCCATTATACACATGCTCAAATCGAATGCTAAACAAACCGTAAAACTATCAAGAAGGAGGAATGCCACTGCGACATGCTTCAATAATGCTCTAATACGCCCTATTAACATTCTTGGTATATTTAAGGACTTTTTCCGAAAAATATAAAATTTACCCAAAAAGCCGGTTTTTGTGGACTATAACCCACGAAAAAACATCGTCTCGGCCTCGAAATAAAATCGGTCAAAAATTGGCAGGATGTATCCTAGACACATATAATGAAGAATTGAACCTGAAAATTGCCAAAAAGTAGCTTTGGCGTAGCCCAAACCATCGGTTTAGTCCATTATGCACATGCTCAAATATAATTGAGCGTTAAACAAACCGCAAAACTATCAAGAAGGAGGAATGACATTGGCACATGCTTTAATTATGCTCCAATACACCCTATGAACATTCTTGGTAATTTCATAAATTTTTCCGAAAAAATCAAAAATCGACCCAAAAAGCCCTTTTTGTGGATTATAACCCATGAAAAAACCTTGTTTCGGCCCCCAAATAGAATCGGACGAAAATTGGCAGGATGCATCCTACACGCATATAATGCATAATGGAACATGAAAATTGCCAAAAAGTAGCTTTGGCGTAGGCTAAACCATCGGTTTTGTCAGTTATGCACATGATCGAATCGAGCGCTAAACAAACTGTAAAACTATCAAGGAGGAATGCCATTGCCACATGCTTCAATTATGTTCCAATACACCATATGAACATTCTTTGTAAATTTGGGGACTTTTTCCGGAAAATCAAAAATTGACCCGAAAGCATCGTACAAGTTTTAGTCAAATTACGAGTCGAGGGTTGATATATGGTTTCGACTCGAGTTTTAGTCCACTAAAACTGCCGTTCAGTGATCAATTTTTTATTTGTTCAAAATATGAACAAGTACTCCACTAATGTATGTAGGAGTATATTTGAGGCTTCTTTAGGATTTCAGAGGACTTTATTCTTGCATATCTATAGTTTTACCACATCTACTAACAACATGGGCATGTGTATCATACACAAAACCCTTGACATAAGCTAAATTTATGGTTTCAGAGGCCATTATTATTCTTTAGATTTTATCCTTCCAAATTTGTCTGATTCCGTGCCGTGGCCTGAAATGAATTATCCGCGTGGGTTATAGTACAAATTCTTGTATGTGAATCTGACTAGTAAGTAATTCAATTGATAAATTGGACAAACCTAATGTTTGGGCAGTTAGAGACTTTCAATGACCATGTGAACAGGCTCGTCAACCGCTATGATACTAATGTACCATGATGTAAAATTGAATAACGTCTGTAAAATTCGCAAAATACCACTGTCGGCTTGCAAAATATAGCTTCACAAATAAAACCACTGAGAACAGCAGCATACAGCTTGTATGCACAATTCATAATAGCCATTTTCAGCTATGCATTGCTTCTTCTACTAAGCTCTTGATCGATCAACTAGAAGATTAGAGACAAAAACAGTCGTCCCTTGTTGGCTTCATAACGTGCCGTCTACTCCTGCACAAAATCAATCAGTAGGATTGCGTGGACGATAATTGCACATATCTATTTTGTTCGTTAATTACTCTATTCTACTTAGCTCCTAGAATAGTCAAGAATGCAGTTTTCTATCCTGTCAAACTATAATGCCCACCTAATCAATACTAGGACTCCCCCTTTATGCTTGTGTAGTCGTGTTCCCCCCTAGATGTGCAAGCTTGTTTTATTACATAATAAGAGAAATAAACATATGAAGTTAAGACTCCCTTATGAGGGGGTCAACACTTACTGCAGCATTTCAATATAGGAGACCTCCCAGCTTCAAGAAGCTCAAAACTGATGACATGTCCAGGCTTCAGACTGTTTGCAAACTGAAACTCTTTCCACCCTCGGTAAATATAAGACTGATCATCACTTTTTTTGCAATTCAAGGTCACCTTCCAGGGCCTCTCTTTTCCATCTATGAGCCTTAGCTCGCATGTTCTCTTTGCTAGGCCATTTAGTCTGGCAAAAACTCGA
Organism: Corrigiola litoralis; assembly: GCA_901111285.1. Taxonomy (NCBI): domain Eukaryota; kingdom Viridiplantae; phylum Streptophyta; class Magnoliopsida; order Caryophyllales; family Caryophyllaceae; genus Corrigiola; species Corrigiola litoralis. The sequence goes on from CAAKMY010055129.1 coordinate 86,016, forward strand.
GGAAGATGCTGCATAAGTTCACAATAAGTATGTTACTTTCACAAATCTTGCTTATTACTGATTCAATGGAACATATACAGTGCCAGGAGCTACTATTATGCATGCATCATATGTTTTATTGTAGAAATCATCTCTATTCTCTAGTGCTGAGGACTTCTTGACAAGGGTACAACAATAATTGTGGTAGTTAGATGTAAACATGATTCAATCCAAAGAGCAGGGATGTCAATTGAATTATCGTGACTGAAACTGTCTCCAATACTTAGAACTTCCATTCTACGATAAAACTCTCACGCGATTTAAGGTAGTTGGACATTAACATCTTGATAGCGCGACCAAAGCAATTTTCTCTAGACATTATGTGATGTAGCATTGTAGCCAAGCCCAACCTCTAGAAATAGTGCTTATGTGATAATATGATTTAAGTGCTATTATGACATATGTATATACAAGACTAGAATCCTATAGAACCTTGAAGTGCTTGAGATTTCATTAGACCTTAAATATAGAAACACTTACAACAATTTTCCTCTCAAAGGAATAGGAAGTGATTCTGACATGACCGCTTGGATTGCGGCCCTGTCCAGATGGATTTGCCATGGCTGCTTGTACTTCATCAGCTGTCGTTTGTTTTGTGTTGCTAATACAGTTACTCTCTATGTCAGTCTTCTTTGGCCCTAGTAAACGAAGAACAATCAATATGTAAAATTTTCTATAGGCCAGTAATTAAGAGTATCACCGTACTATGTGTAATATCCAACCATTCGGCGTGGGGATAGGTTCTAGGTGGTCCGAAGGAAACAGAACGCGTTCACAGGCAGTGACAGGATCAAAGACAGAAACTTGAAAGAGCAAGTGGGATTCATAGGTAAACACCAAGAATTCACCCACATTGAGATGATGGTAAAGACAAAACTCCTCCCACCCTTCCTTGAAATGGCGGCCACCTTCGACCTTGACAACCCAATGCCTGTGAGGCTGGTCTTCAGTCATCAGTGCCACGCTCTCCAGTGGACGACCTTTCAATTCCAACTCCAATTGCTTCAGAAATGATGCTGGAATGGACTGCAAGCAGCAAGCGGTGATGCAAATTAATGTAAATATGTATTGTTGTTAAATTAATTACTCCAATATTGCATTGAGGAGAGTAGGAGACCAGAGAAAGACTAGACTGACAAAGGCAATGAGGAAAGCAGGGCGGAGGGGCTGCATGAATCTGAGATTATTAGCGTAGGAGCTGCGATTGTCTTGTGAGTTTCTCATCTTCTGCATCATTAATCTCGGCAGCGTCTTGGTTATGTCAATGCGCATGCAGTCATCCACTGGGCATGCATGGACAGCAACAGTTGTTTTTCTTTCTGTAGCAACACTCACATCAGTTAATGGCTTTTATCTTGGCTTTCGTTCGGGAATTCAAGTGAGCGTTTCGTATGGACTTTGGTTCTTATTTGACTTTTACCTTCTTGGAGTATCTAACGCCCATACTTAGCTCTACCCAAAATTTAAGATCAAGAACAGGGTTTTAGAAAAAATAGTTTTGGATTTTGTCAAGGATGTTTCTTAATGATTCATAAGCGGCATTATTGGGTTCATGGAAGCAGGACTTTTTATGGAAATAATATTTCACGATAATAGTAAAAATTAAATCGCAATAGGGTTAAGGATACCTCTAACCAACTGAGTCATTACAAGCAAAGTTAAATGTTAATCTGAACTGTGTCAGAGTATAGTGAAATTCAGAATTAAGGAGGTTATATTTCGAATAAATGCAATGTATGTTTTGCAAACAATTTTACTTGCCTTCCGAAGCATTCACAGACAGGCAGCGCACAAAGTAAGGAGCTCATTAAGCGACAATAATGAAGACTCTTCGCACTCCAAAGAATACTTCTGGGCCTCTAGCACTAGCATGCCTTTGCAACGTGAATATGTAATCTTAAATGGTTTTTTTTGGTGCAGAATTAGAGGCCGGATAAGTGTAGTGTGAATAATCTATTTAAAAAATGCATCCTTTAGCAGGCTGAATAGGGCGTTGCCCGATAAATAAGGAAAAACCACATGCATTTCCAATCTTTCAGCTTCCGAAATTGAGAATATGTAGGCTGCTGCCTATACGGCAATCAGTAACAAGGCAGCTCAGTATACAAGACAGAAATCATCTAAGAACTCCAAAAAACTGCTTTGCGAGAGTACTTGATAGCCGCTTCTAGACAATTGTGGAAGCAACATTACATTTAACAACATGCTACGAGTTAAATGAACTAGGCTACCTTCGCGAACTATGTACTCGGGAACCCTACATCCAAGGAGATACAACCACTGAAGGAAAAATAAAAAATAAAATAGAAAAAAACCTGTGGGATATTATTATTGAGAATATAACCATGAACAGAGAGGGAAAAGAAAAGAATATGTAGACAAGATAAGTGCTAGGTGATGATGCTTGGTAAGGGCAAAAATCACCAAGAGAAAGAGCTAGCTCCCAGCAAAAATATTTCATTCTCCACGTCTTTTACCCACTGACAAATACGGTTGCAGGTCTTAATTGCCAGCGCCTGCAAATCAACAATTGATATAAATGAGCAAGCGAAAATATTCCCTTTTACCCAATCTGAAAAATTGCTTTAATTGCCATCTTAAGCTACATATAGGAGGCAACCTCACACATATTTCTTCCCAGAATCAAAACCAAATTACACTTATCTGATGATCCTTTACGCGTGAAAACAAATTACTTGGGTTAAACACATGTACAACAATCACAAAAAAAAAAAAGGAAGACCACACTACGTTACATATGCACCCCTCTCCAATCCACACTTGGTGCCGTATGAAAAGAAGTACATCATGGATTGATGTTCCCCATGCCATTACTCAGTGAAAATAAATCACAAAGCTCCAGAGTAAGTTTATCTAATGCCCTTATAACTGGCAATAAATATGAATAAATCACTGATCACTATGAGACAACTCCAAAACAGATCAGATATTAAGGTCACAGCAGTTGCAGAATACGCAGGCACATAATATAAGATAAATTTACAAACTACACTAAAGTTTTTCCTTTCCTACTAAACACCTGAGGAGGGGGCGTACTGGGATCAAAGACATTGGAAAGTGGACAAAAGCAGACTACAAGATATTAGGCCCAAACTGTAGAACAACTTGGACTAGGGGCCTATAGTCATAGTAACAATGTAACATATTAAATTATTTTTGGTATACGAACAGATCCATGCCATTTCACAGCCAAAGTAAGCAACTATTCCTAACACACAGTAAATTTATCTAGTTGACAAGCAGCAGCAGCAGTCTCCCAGAAGCAAAAGAAAAAAGACAAACACCAATCAGAACAAAGCTGTTGTAAGAACCTTTGGCTTGGAAATTTGAAATGTATGAATCAGCAATCAATTGACTTATTCATGTCTATAGACAAGGTTATGATGGCTCTTTAAAACATTAAGATATTCGAAACATACGTATATAGTAAGAGCAGAGAGCATACCTTGTCAGCAAGAGGGTCAAATGCTGCATAAAGTTCAAAATCTTGAGTGACCCAGCAAAGCAGGACTGGAATTAATTGGAAAGCACAATCAGAAAAGACCAAAGCAAGCTTGACTGTCAAGAATGCAATTTTACTAAACAAGCCAGTAGTAAGAAAATGCAGACAAAAAGATTATTTACCATAGTTTTCATCTCTTCTAAACTGTGTCTTGTGAGGCCCAAATCCTTTATCATGCATTGAGGCATAGATTTTCTGATATGCTCTGTACAATCTGTGCATCAAAGCATATTTATTTCCTATTTATTAAACTACTTCCTAATTCAAAATCCAGAAGAAAAAGAAACTGTCCTCATGTCGCAAAAACCAAATGCTAACCTTTTTTGCTGTTGTGAGGTATTAATTGGTGATGAAAACTCTGAAGAAATATACTGATCCAAATAGATACTGCGATACATAAAATGCCAGAGACCACAGGGACCACCGATTCCAGTGTAAACCTCCCTAAATCTCTCCGGAGAATGTTGACCTAAATGAGGAGAACCAGAACCAGACCGAGAAGAAGGATCCACTGGTAAATCCTCAACATGCATCCCACCATCTAGCATAGACCTTTGGGCCTCACTAAGTACATTTGATTTCAGGAAAACAGCCTCAATACGTATCCTGACAATCACATAAATTGCTCCCATCAGTAACAAGAACCATCATGATTACTTGAGATTATATATTGATGTAGCAATGGTTTGAGAAAGTAAAGGGAAACAGTGTGCTACTTGCAACACAGACAAGACATGGGTTCATTCCAGGCATGAGATTCCTAAATTTGTAAATTTAAATTAGTGTTCATTGACTTGTTTCTACCCCCTGGGCCCTCCAACAGATTAAGCAACTCTGTCAACAGAAACTAGAGCGCGCAAAAGCAAGAATTCATCTTGAACTACATTAACCCAAAACAATGAAGTACAGACAACAAACTCCATGCATTCCGGAACAATGTTGAAAATTAAATTATATGCACTCAATCAGTTACAACAACAAAAATAAGATAATACCTGCACTCTTTGAGATGATAAAAGGCATCTGAATTAGTGGTAAGCAACATCAAGTACGTATCGACCTGCCACAAGCTAATGCATTAGAAACCTTGCAGAAGATTTTGCCACAAGTGTTAGTAATTTTGACACATCCACGTGATTTTCATTTGTTACACGAGTTGATTTATTTTAATAGTTTATAAATAAGATTCATGATACACTCAAATTCAAACCAAAAACACTCACACCCCAAGAAACAGGATTTCGAAAATACAGCAAACAAAACATGATATCAATGGCTTCATAAGAGCATTATCTACAACTAATGCGACATCATTTCACTAAGCCAAATGATTCCAAATAAATTGCAATAGACTTGAACAACAGAATTAGTCATTAAACAACACAGCAACTAATTATTGAATATAGCCCAAATAGAGGGGGAAAAGAAAAAGGCACAGGAATTCTGAAGCACTGTGCCATGAAAATTGTAACAAGCACAAATTTATAAGAGCAAGCAACTTACATCCAGATAATGGACATATGCATACAGAAAGGCCATTGGATTGTATCTTGGCAGGCAAATTGGCGAAAAAGACTCTGAAGTCCTGCATGTACCTAACATGAGATGTAAATATTTGCTAGGAGGAAATACGTCATAAATACACAAAATATGTATGGAAGAAAGTGACACATTGGAATCTTGATCCACGTCTTCTCATTTTAGTACTATATAACTGAGTCAATAAATAGAAAAATATATCCAGAGCAATCACTAATAGAGAGCGAGAAGTAGGCATATTATACATTTATACTCTTGGAATTAGATGCTAATGATGATCCTTATGTAGCTTATATAACCAAATGAAGCAATTGGCCAACCTTAGCTCATAATGGATAAAATTAGATGTCTAGAAATACTAAGATCCAGCTCATTTCTTGTGAAAAAGCAGCCACTAAGGACAAAGGTTTCCGTACAAATCCAAAGGTATGTCTATGTACAGATCCCCATACACTGCTCTTGGCAGAACTCAGAAGGGTCATAAGAGGCACTTGATGGTAACAAAATTGAACATTCCATGAAGCATAAACCAAATCTTAGGTTTTTTTTTATAATTTAAGATAATGACAAGAAAGAAAAAAGGAACAAAAACATCCATGAAACCTTTGTGAATTTGCATTGCCAGTCCAACTATAGAGAATTAAAATGTCAAAAACCTTATTGGCAAACCAAATTCCATTTCTGGGACTTCGAATACCTTCACCAAACACTCCTAGCAATCGATTAACTCCCCAACCAAAAAAAAGAGCATTCTAAAGTCTAATAAATGAAAGGAAACAAATCCATTGAGCTGTCAAAGATTATTCAATTATTCATAAGGATGACACATTTGAGCGAAAAACCAAGGTTTCAGATCAAACACTAACTGATTCAACTTCAGACATGGCAATGATAGCACATACCTAAATCATGAGAGCTCTCACACAATCGACCGCCTTATTCTACACTCTTACCAATTAATGGGGGAAGAAAACAAGCATTGGGCAAGACAATATAGTATCAGATAGTATTGTGCTTGCCTGAATGACTCAGACGACACAACAAAGTTTGACAGGAGAAGCATATCATCTGGATGCAGAGATGCCTTTTGAGCCCCAACAAGGCTAATGACCTGCACCCTCCAAATGTAAGATATCTGAGGTAAACTCTATGAAGAAAAGGGAAACTTTTCAAGGGAAAAAATAAACCTTGTGTTTACACATTAATATTGCAAATAAGACCCCTGAATCAGCAACATCTTGCAAAATGGCACCTGCGGCTTGCCTCGTAGGATAAGCAAGAGGCAGGCAAGTATAGGCATGAAGAAATGTAGCTGGGTTCCTAGTTCAAGAAAAAAGGCAGATAAATTAGGTCATTTGCCAAGGCACCAATGTAGAAAAATACGTGTCAACACAAGTGAATTAAGAAAAACCACAATTGATTGTCTAATTCACATATTGTTTCTCTTTTATCATTCTTTTGAGAAGGAACTAACTTTACAGTAAGCAAAAAGAAGCGGAAGTTTTATTTAGCATAACAAGATTAAAAATCATTACAAAACAGAATCATAGAAACATCATTGACAATCCAATTTAAGGACACAATAGGACAGCCCATAAGAAAGGCTTCTCTCCCAAAGGATAGTTCAACAAACAACTCCAATCTTTAGGCCATAGTAACATCACTGGCTAACTCGTACTCCCCTAGACCCCGAAAGCAGAGTAAGGACAAGCATGAAGAAGAGTAAAAAAGGCATAGACGAAGTAAGGTATGGAAATAATATGAAAAAAGGCAAGCAGGGACGAGAGAAACTAACCAACTGAAGGAATGTATAAGAGATGAGAAAACAGCATCTGTACCACCAAGCAAAGGTGTCATATCAAACTTGGGATTCTTGTCAAAGCATCTATTCACTGAGTTTGTCAAGATAAGGATGATCTGTGATATAATATGACAAGGAGGCATGAGTGAGAGTGCAGTTCCAAAAGAAAAAGATGCAAAAGTGATAGCAGAAAGAGAAGATAAGAAGAGAGATAGGTACCTGAGCATAGAGCAGCTCCAACTGTCCCCTTAAAGACTCATAAGGCTCCTCTGTACAGCTTATGCATACCAAATAAATAGGGCCCTTGACAAGAAAAACCACCTGATGGTTTCCTGCTCTGACCAGCTTGACACGGTCGGCTCTGAGAAAAGAGGAGGCGGTGGGTATGGTGAGTTGATAAGAAATAGACAATGGTAAGTAAAGGTTAAGAAGCAGAGAGTACTGACCCATTCTCAACAAAGGAAATGATGGCTTGCAAGGTTGCGGAAAAGGCAGCAAGCCTATGCTCATCCCCGTATCTATTAGAAATGATGATCCAGTTTCAATTATTTATAAAAATAATAATGAATGAATAATGAATAATGAATAGGAGGGAATGAATGAAAGGGAGACCTGGAATAGATGGGTTTGCCAGAGTGACTGAGAACAAACAAGTGCTTCTTCCTTTTCCTCCAGGACATGGACGCGTCATCCTCGTTCACGTGGCGCTTGCCAGGACTCCAAGCTGGTGCTGGTGCTGGTTGTTGTTGGATTTGGTCGTCGGCAGTGGTGTCGGGGCTGGTGGTGCTCCCTCTCTCTCCTGCGTAGCCGCTGCTGCTGGGGGCATCCTCCTCCTCCTCCTCCTCCTCCTCCTCCTCCTCCTTGATTTCTGTTTCCACTGCCACGTCATCCGTCTGAACGGGGGAGAGTGCGGAGGAGGAGTGGTCAACTGCGCCTTGTTCTTCTTCTTCTTCTTCATGTTCTAGATTGTGATTGTGATTGAGATTGAGGGAGTGGAGTTGTTTATCGGGAGCCTGGTGGTCGCCGGCGGAGTCGTAGGCGGAGGAGCTGGAGGAGGAGGAGGAGGAGGAGGAATCGGAGGCCATAGGAGGATTTTACAGATCCTAATCAAATCCTATGGCCTGGGACTGGAACTGGGACTGGGACAGGACTACTTTTTATTATTTGATCAATTATTATAATCCAGTTATAGTTATTATAGCCTTATAGGTGATGACGCTAAATACAACTACAGCTCTACAAGTCTTGGAAACTAATTAACTCACTGCTTGCTTCCTACTTCCTACTTGGTAGAATGGTAGGTAGCTTTGTGTTGTGCTAGTCTTGGGAGACAAATTTGTTAATTTCCTTTCTCCACAAATTTCATGTATTGTATTTTTAAAACTCAACAAATCGCATGCTGCATAACTTGTTTCAACTCAAACACTTAACTATATCCATATTTGGTTCTACGGACCAAATCAAACCAGGCTTTCAAAACTACTTGTGTTTATGTTTACCCACATATTAATGGACAATACCTAACCATTTCAACTATTACAGTACAATTTACATGCAACTCTTTTTCAAAACTTTACAACACCATTGCCACTTTAAATAATATCAATCATAAGTTTTTTAAATCAACTAAACACTAAATTAACTTGACACCAACTCAAAATTTGTCACATTTTCATGGACGATGGGTAAATAATTCACTAATCAGAGTGGTCATATATTATCAGCACGTAAAAAGTTATCAATTTACGCTAAGAAGCTAAAATTGATCATGTTAACAAAAATAATTGAGTCTCTTTCTTCCTTTTATAAGTACCTATACTCATTCATTGTTTACCTCTACTAATTCTAATTCTAACTGTATGATTAATTTAACAAAGGTATTTTTATATCCTAATTTAATAAAGGTTTGTACTACATACAACTATACAAGTCACGTAAAAAGCCATCCTGCAGTGCGGGTCCAGATGATGCTTATGTAAGCAAAGTCATTAAACTCAGCTCTGTTGTATAAGCAGTTAATTAAACACTAGAGCTGAGCAGAGTTGATTGATTGATGTGATTAGTAACACTAGATTTTGTTCAAAACACTCACTCACTCACTCACTCTATGTGCTCTCTTTCACTCCCTTTACTCTCCACAGACACAACACAAGTGAACCCAAATCCTCCATACATGTAAACTAATTTAATGCGCCAAAAGCTGGCTTAGATTTGTGGGCTGTACTTGTGATCTGACGGGAATGTGTCCTTAAAATTAACAGTAGAGCAGAAGAGATCATCAGTACCCTTCTTTATCTTATACCAATGGAGGCAGACCCCACTCCCTATCTCAGGTTTGTTCTTCCGCAAAATGCCATTATATATTAGCTTCATAAGATCATATCTTTTCCGTCTCAGTCTATGATTTTTCATGGGTGTTTATTGGATTTACTTATATCAATCATATGTGTAGTTGATTTGCTAAGGTGCCTGGGATGTGAATATGTGAATATGTGAATACGTGAATATGTGAATATGTGAATATGTGAATATGTGATGTGACCCCAATCAGACTAAAAGCTAAAGTCTTTGTACTTATATCGAAACTTTTGTTGCAACTGGAGAGAAATGGCACAAAGGTTGGGTTGTTATCAATGCCTGTTTCCATTTCACTGTTATGATCATCCGAGTCTAGTGTACTTACATTGGACAAATGCAGTATCCTAATCCATACTTAAATGTTTTGTACTAGTAGCTATTTTCATATGCCTCAGTCGGTGTTTGTTGTTCTCTATTTGTTGTACTAGATGTTTTCAATATTTGCAGCACTGAAGTTACTCTAGTTGCACAATGGTAGTTACATTGCATCAACATGATTGGGTTGTTGTCAGTCCCATTTTTCGTGTGGATTACAGATTGACAATTGCACTATCTTGAAGCCGACAGCGTGGTATGTTTTATTGATTAATTTGCCTTCCAGTGCAGTTTATTTGCTGCCTTGTCTTATGGAGTTTCTTCGATGGCCATGGTCTTCATCAACAAAGCAATTCTTATGCAGTACTCACAGTCCATGACACTCCTTACCGTCCAGGTACTGCTGGAGATAACTATTAAGTATTTGGCTGCCGAAGTTAGCTTTCATGTTGGTCTTTGCCTTGTTTGTTCATTGTTTGCCTCTCCTTTTCTGTGTAGCAATTGGCAACAGCTATACTTATCCACATTGGTCGAGTGATGGGATTCACAAAGGCCAAGCCTTTGAACATGGAAACTGCTAAGAAACTGCTTTGGGTATCGCTATTCTACAACGCCAATGTTGCTTTTGCTTTAGCAAGCTTGAAAGGGGTCAACATCCCCATGTACATAGCGATTAAACGACTTACACCACTTGCTGTACTTGTGGCTGGATTCTTTACTGGAAAGAAAAGACCTTCAAAACAGGTTTGTCGCTAACCATTCTACTTTGTCGTCATTTATGGACCAAATTGTTCCCCATAGCTTCTAGTTACTTATAAATGGATGTACTGCCATAAAAACTGACTTTGGCGATATTTGCTTTTGCTTTGCAAAATGAATCTATATTGGTTGACATCATATTAGACTTCCTTTATGTGATTCTTGTACAAAATGATGTGCGTATGCACTACATTAAATGATAGACACCTATACAAGAGGATTCAAGATTGGTTTGTTTTCTGGCTCCTGCGGGTGGTGAGTGTCTTTTGATTGATTAGATTGTTTTCGTGATTCTAATATCATACCTTAAATGGAAGGATTTCTATATTTAAGATTTTACTTACCTGGTGTGACTCAGTTTGCAATAACATGCAGTAAACTGGTGGTGTCTAATTTATGTATAGGGAGTATAACATGGACCAATATATCAAAGAACAGCACAGCTTTCTGCTCAAGATGTTAGTTAGGAAGGATGTCATTTGGTTTCTGATATGGATACAGCCTCTCGTATAGTGGTGACAACTAACAAGGTTGGGTGCATTGACCTCTAGACTCCACCACAGGTGTCGCCCATGCACATTCGGTGGTGGTTGTAGATTTTTGTAGCTTTGAGTTGAGGCATTAACCTTGGTAGTGGTAGATTTGTATTGCACGCAGACTTTGTAGGCTGAGCTAAAGCCTCAGAGCTGGGAACTAATAACAGTTTCGCTTCTGCTAATCCTTTGTTCTCTTAACAGTGAATGCTGATTGTCTTTTTTAACTGCTTTTTGCATTTTGGCATTGTTCAGGTGAGCCTTTCGGTGATTCTGACAGCTGGTGGGGTGATTATTGCAGCACTAGGAGATTTTTCATTTGACCTTTTTGGTTATAGCATGGCCCTGACCTCTGTCTTCTTTCAGGTCTGCTATTCATTCATTACAGTTGATAGATAGATTCTGTACAGGCTTATTTCGAGTGCGTATCGTTTCTTTCAGTTTCTATTCATTGGTGTTTGATAAACTTCCTTTGTGTGGTAAAATCATGCTTATTCTGGATGCAGACCATGTACCTAGTTTTAGTTGAAAAGTCTGGTGCAGAAGATGGGCTCTCATCTGTGGAGATCATGTTCTATAACAGTTTCTTGTCACTTCCATTTCTACTGTTTCTGATTGTAGCAACGAGAGAATTCCCAGATTCACTATCTTTGTTATTTGCCAAGGTAAGATACCTGGCTTCATGTGCGCATACTTTAAACTTTTGTGGTTCCGAACCCAGATTAGTGTGCTCATATGATATGCATCGGTAGATGAAGGCTGCGTAGGACTTCTGATGGTATACGGTTGAAATAATGTAGATAACTCCTGCATGTAGAACATTTATCATGTATTAATGTTATGACTGCTACATCATCAAAAACCTGTACGTGTCAGCTGTACCTTTTTTTGTATACTTGAGTATTTGGTACTGAATAATGATATGTACCCACTGCTCCTGTTTTGTCCGATTGATGGTTCTGATGTGGATTATTTTGTATTTATCAGAGTTCATCCCTGTCTTTTTTGGTGATCCTTATCGCTTCACTAATCATGGGCATAGCTCTCAACTTCACCATGTTTTTGTGTACGATAGTCAACTCTGCTCTAACAACAACTATTGTTGGAGTTTTGAAGGGCGTTGTATCCACGGTAGGCATCCAATCTCAGTTCATCTCTAAGGAGTTACTGCCCATAATAAAATTCTATGATGTTTTTGGGGTAGTTGTGATCAGTATATACCAAGAATATCACTTGCTTGTTTCCCTTTGGTGCTTTTTCTTTTTGATTAGTCTGAATGTTGTGCCATAATTTGGTTTCCTTGTCTACTTCTCAGACTCTTGGATTTGTCTTACTGGGAGGAGTAGAAGTTCATGCTCTTAATATAACTGGATTGGTTATCAACACGGCAGGCGGAGTCTGGTATTCTTATGCGAAATACCAGGAGAAGAAGAAACCACCAAAGCTGACTCCTGATGTGGAAGCTTATAGGAAATAATAGGATGTAAAGCTTATCGACATTGTTAAATGAAGTGTGGTTTTAGATGTTAATCATTTTGTTGTAAGCAAGTAGTGGCATGTAGTCATGCACTATGTAGGATAGGGATTTACTTGCACTATTTAGCACATCATTCAGTTGATGGATGTTTTATATATATACGAAATACAGAAACATCATTTTCTTCTGTAACAGTATAAGATGGTAGTCAGGGTCTTCATATGAATCTCAGAAAATGCAATGATTTTATCATTGTTCGTACCAATTAAAGATGGTACTTGGAAGATCATGAGGGGCTGGCATGGTATGCTTAATGGCTTGTAGTGACAAGACTTCATATTGGCAGTCTGAAGGGCAAGAGTGCATACATTCTTGACTTGATGTTCGTTAATAATCTGTATAATGATCAGGCAAAAAACATGTTACTTGAACTACCAGCTAAGGAATCAACTGCGCAACGTATCATTAATCTCAAGACAAAACTAGGCTCCAAACATTCAGAAATCAGACCAGGAAATTTATCCATGGAGTCAGGAAGCGGTTCTGTGTACAGAATTTTCAATAACAAATTAACAACAGTAGGATTCCTCCAGTAATTACTTCTTAAAGAAGACTTTGAAACCACAAGCTCGGGTTACTATCTGCAAATGTACAACGATTCAATCAATATATCATAACCAAAGAAAACAGGGAGTGAGAAGGGGACAGTATAAATTTTGAGGTGTTTTTTGAACTTTCTACTCAAATTTCACTGTGGCTATTGGATAACCTATGACATTGGTAAACTGCTAATCAGCTGACTCAACGAAGAAGTCAGGATCTTGAGGCTTCATCATCTTAGGTAACTCAACCTCTCTGCTCCTTTGGACTCCTTTCCGTGTATTCACAGCAAATCGTTTTGCCAACATAGTGACTCCAAGGTTGTGTATAGCTTGAGAAGAAGGTGCTCCTTCCGGATTGTCACCAGAAGCTTGTTCAACAGCTCCATATTCAACATTATCATCTTGTGGGAACGAATCTGACTCGATATAAGACTCAGAGAATGACTCTACCAAGCTCAGGCTCTGTGCCATCTTTCTCCTCTTGTACCTTCTCCAAGCAGCTTGAATAAAGCAAGCTGACCATGTCCTCCATTGGTGAGAGTAGTAGCGGAAAGTGTGTTGCAGCTTTTTACTATGAAGACGCCGAAACTGGTTTGCTACAAATTTAAGATCTTCTGCTGGCAATGCAAAAGCTTCTACTTCTTCTAATGTTCGAACAGTTCTTGTGGAAGTTGGCAGATTAGCAGAATTCGGAAGCAGTGCCCAGGCGAGAAGCTCTTCCCCACAGAAGTCACCGGGTCTTAAAGTGATGGAATTGAAAAACCCTGAACGTCCTCCATCTGTGGTCGAGCTGTCCAGATTCCCTCTTATAATGAAAAGCATTTCAGTAACTGGATCACCTTCACGAACAATGTACGTGCCTGCCGTACTGAGAGATGAGCTGATCCGCTCACATATGGCATCAAGTAGCTGATTATCCATTTGAGCGAATAAAGGGACCTGCAGAATGGGAAGTGCATTTACAGTAGTTATGATATTGCTCCATTTAAGGATTAATTTTCTATGGGATCACAAAACCTAACATTCCTGAAACTATGGAATGAAAATTGGTTGTGTGATTAAACCCCCTTTAGGTGAGAGGAGCCTTATATTAGCTTGAATTTACGTCATTTTACAGAAACCAGACCATCTAGGAGGTTATTGCGAATGCAGAAAGAGGTCAGGCAATGAGATAGTTTCTGCATAAATAATTAGATTATACAGGAAAAAGTGCCTTACTCGTCGAACTAGGTCTAAGCACAGGTGTCGTTGGATGTCACGTCGTAGATCCGTGGGCAAGGAACCGAGGATAGCTTCTTCATGGACTCCTCGGGTAGCCAGCCACTTGTACTGAACAAACCGCCTGACTCTTTCTCGTAAGTGCTGAGGAAGCTGGCGATGTTTCATCCACTCTTCAGTGTCACGCCTCCTAAGCCTCCACTCCTCAAGCCTTGAAGTGATAGATTGCAGATAGGTCTACAAGTTAAAATGAAATCATAAGCAACGGAGGCTTCTAACAAGGACAGCTGTGTACCTGGGGTCCATCTTAGTCCGCAAGATATAAATGTGTAAGTGCTAGATGGTTAAGTTAAAGGATATAAAGCTGAGGGTTGACAAAATTCTAGTGATGAGACAATCTTATCACTGACTACTTGTCTACCACAATAAGTTGATTGACAGCCCTCCCCCATGCATATGGTCATGAGTTCTACCAACTCATGTATGACATATTAAAGTTATTATTACTTTCACTCAACAGAGGAGGACATGTATATTAACACAAGAGGATGCCAATGAACAAAGAAGTGTCCGAATCTTGTGGCTGGTAAGGTGAGGTTACCTACCTGCATATTTCCAATTAAGAGGGAGAACAGAACTAAACCCACAATGCAAATGATACTAGCGAATAAAGTTTCCCAGACGAATGTGCTGGTCTGCAGATTCTGGCCATATGAACTGCAAAATATACAAGGACATGTCATACACAGAAGATACACATTCAAAGAAGTTAGAAAGTGTGGTACTCCCACTTAGTAGAGTGTAAAATAGTGGGAAACAATTAGACAAAATGTGCATAACAAATTGAACAACCTGTTGACAGAAAATGGGGGTAAAAGAAACAAGTTTTCATCATATGTAGTATTTTTGGTCGGTTTCCACATACTAAAACAAGCATAAGATGAATTAATAGCATGACTGAAGCAACATACCTCAACTGTTGTAATCCCCACCACAAACAGTAGAAGTACTTGTCTATAAAGCCAATAGAGACAACAGCTTTTGAAACTGCATTTTGAAACATCCCGTAATCGAATGTACTGTTTGGGTTGTTAGAATCACAGTTCGAAAATACTTGTGTGGTATTTGCCCACCTTACACGATCAGGATCATTGGAAGTACTACAATCTAAGAAACGGAGACGGCATTGGTTGGGGGAGCCTTCCTGTCTACATGCTGACTTCCAACATGACGAAAACCTCTCTACAGACAAGAGATACCAAGCTGCCCCCAAGACCTACAGGGAGAGAAGCTGAATTATTTCCAGACTATTTACATCAGATTAAAACACTCATCGAGGGAGTTGAGAGTTGAGACTATGAGACAGTCGAAAATTTCTAGCATAAGGTAATACTAGTTTCTTACATGACTAGCTAGCATGTATAGTAGCAGGTTGTAAGCAGCTCCAGCCCAAGCGGTTTTGGTGACAACACCAGCAGATTTAACAATCTCAGAACTCAGTGGAAAGATCAGATATAACCTTGGAATGTATTGTAGCAAAACAATCAACTGAAGTGCATTAAAGGTGCTTCTCGACTTCGAGAGCTTGATTGCTGGGATGATGAACCATATCACAATCTGCAAGGAAAAATAAGCTGCAACTTAATATCTTCCAAGTCTGAACGTGTAGCACACAAAAATCCATTTCTTCCTCTTTGAAAAGAAAGTAGTAGGACTTCGATAGGATGAGAAGATTATATGGTAGCTAAATGTATTCGCTTTAAGCAGCACCTTGCTCTCATACAGACTTATGTTTGGTGCATCTACTTTAGTTCTAAAAGGGAACTGGGAAGTACCAAGTTCCTACTGATGGATTGATTACTATCATTCTGTGGAAGGTACTCTTTGAAAAATTAACTGTAGATTCATACAAAGTGGAAAGTACTCTTCGAGCAAAGTTTTCAGCAATATGAAAATGCCAGATTGGTAGGCTTTGATTGCCCCAATTCGGAATGTATGTGATACCATGCTCCGAGGTCCTTCTAACTCCAAATGAGAATTCCATTAAGCATACTATAGATATATACTGAACCACCTTATCCCCTGATTCCCCTCAACATAATAAGAGTAAGCCAAAGTTCAAACCAAGAATATGAGAAAGGCAATAAGCTAATGAGTACCTGAGGAAGAGGCAGTGCCGCTATGAGATCAATTGCAAAACCTGATCTAATATACCTCTTTGCAATCTCCCTTCTGTCTGTAACAAGTTCGCCTCTGCCAAACACCCTTGAACTTGGTGCTACAAAAGCTGTGCGGAACCTTACAAGAACATGTAAGAAATAGAACAAATCGGCAAGAGTGCGGAAAAAGGTCACTGGAACACCCAAAGCAATGCTTCTTGTCATACATGATGTATTGTTGCTGTTATCCACTTGTGGGAGATAAAAGAATAATGGATCAACAAACAGTGCCACGAGACATGCTATTAGAAAAATCCGATTCCACAACAAGACCACCTCGCTTGAAGGATCAAGTGTCCTCTTCCACCATGGTTCATCACCATGTTTCCAAGGTTGATCATCATTTTTTGAGAAGACCTTGAAAGCTGGCAACTTGAAAGCTTCCCCCAATCTGTTTATGCCACTCCCTACATTTCCAAATCCCATACCACTCAGTAAAGGTGTAGTCTGTTTGTACGGTGGAGATGCTGCTGATTTCTCAGAAGGGAGGGAGTCACTCCTTCCCCAGGAATAGTTAAAACTCTGGTTTCTATTCTCATAAAAGCTGCCGAAAAAAAACAGAAACAATCATTTACATGAAACATACACCAACTTTATTCAGGTGCTAAAATGTATTGATCAGAAATGCAGGTTGAAGCTCATACCTTACTTCCTTTTTTGGTTCCATGCTTACTATTGTTACTCAAATGCAACAACTAAAGGAAAACGCTGCAGAGCAGAACAGGGATGCCAAACAAGAACCACAGCAGACAAACCAAGAACTGGGTTCATACTGTTTGGGTCTACAGACTCTGAAAGACAGACCTTTTGTTCATAAGGTTGCCAGTTAGATTCCCAGAAATCCCTGTAAAGAATTTCAGAGTTTTGCAGAGAAAAGCAGAAAAGTTTTGTGATTGTTTTGATTTGGGATTTTTCAGTTTGACTTTCCTCAACAAACTAAGTCCCACAAAGTTGAATAATACTAAAGCTAGGAGCTGGCACTTAGCCAAGAAAGCAAAATACATCAAAATATAATAAACTAAACCAACTTGTAGCAAAGTAATAGACAGAAGAAAACAAGAAAAATGACAGCTCAAGCGTTTGTTTAAGTTAGACTAGTTAGTTAAGATGTTATTAGGTGATAAGGAAGAGGAAGTGAGGGGCACAGCACAGGTAGAGGACGTGCAGGCCATTAAATGCTGGAATAATATTACTCATGTTACTGCATTAAAATATGGGGTATGAGATAACTGAAGACCAGGTTAAGGGCCATGAATGATTCTACCAGTAAACCAAACCATAAACTATAAGTACTTGGTTTCATAAATAATTTTTTTAATAAAGAGATGATTAGAGCTAAAAAGCAAAGTGTGAACGCTGGTGATACTGCCAGACTTTCGAAAAGATATTTGGCTAATAGTGAAGCACAAAGTCCGCCGGTAATACTACTACAATTCCTAAAATTCCCACGTTTTATAGCAGAGGCGGCTGCTTATGTTGATAATGACAACTATCCAGCTTGACACTTTTATATAGACACTAAACAATAGTGACACCCAACATTCTGTTTGTTACCTATAAATGATCCAAACTTTGCACAATAGGCAGGGTGTATTATCAGTTTATCATACTATTGGTCATTCGGTTGTAACAAAAACGCTTAAGACAATAGAAAGCCGGATAAATCTAGTTAAAAAAAGACCTCACATTACATAAATAAATGTTATGACACTTTAAGTGCAAATTTGTCATCACAAGAAAAGGCGTTGATAAACGTGGAACGTGACCAAGAGTCAGCTTTACTTTCTACAATTCATTAGTTGATATAAGTATTCGGTTGCGGATCCCGGCATCAGACTAGCTATTTTAAGAAGAAGAAAAAAATAGTCTGCGCTTGTTGGCCAAAAATGAAATCTCCAAATGAAGCCACACATATCTCAGTGTCGATTATCAATACAGAGGGGCAGCGGCACGGTGTTTGAGGAGAAGCTGCGTGAGATGATATGAAGTGTCTGCATGACATAGTAGGGAAGCAACCACTCTTGTTAATGTTACCAATGCCATGGTACATTCATTTTTACTTCATCCACAAGTCCAACCAACAAGTGAAACTAGAAGTATTGAGTATTATATATACTCCGCATATAGAGACAAATTTAAACAAGAACTCAGAGTGAGAACGAGCTCACTGAAAGAAATACAAAGGAGAAAGCTTCTACAATCGAGTGATTCTGTATTAAACAGATTCTTGGCCCACCCGGTTACTAATAAGAAACCCAAGCAGGCGAAAGAGGACATAGCAATTCCTGCAACCTCTAATGGAGTAATGGCAGAGCAAGAAGTTGATCTAGTTTCACTGCAGCACTAATTCTTAGGTAAGAATATGGCTTATGGAAGGTAAGCTTCCTTCCATAGAGCTCCAGTTAACACAAAGCACTCCAGTGTTTGCAAAGCGAGAATGCCAAATACTCCGTAAAAAAGTTCAAACACATTCATATTGATGTAGTATATCTGCGACTTTCCTTAGACCCAAACAAAGACAAATGCATCCAGTCACAGAAGTATCTTCATGACTCATGAGTAGTCATGAATCATTCCAAATTGCAACTTACATGACTATAAGCAAGTTGAAGACAGCATTAGCCCAAGGATTCGCTCATGTCCCATGTACAACGAACAGTATTTTGGTTTAAGACATCCAAGAAGGCGGTGAAGGAAGCCTCGGCGTGAGCTAAACACGTAATTCAAATTCTTCGACAGCCTGATACCTTGCATTCCGAGTGCAGTGCAACGTTTGTTCCTGCGTGCTTGTGGGTGTTATAGTTGCAGAATCTGGTAAATCCGACTAGAAGTTACTAATATCTTGTATGCTTGTGTAGTTTCGGACTTTTTAATTGGCTCGAAGTTGATCGATAGTTGATACCATACCTAAACCAAAAGATTGCCCAACCCGTTAACAAGCCAATTTCTAGCAAACAAAACTAGGGCCATAGCATAAAATGTTCATTTGTTCCCCACCCTACAATACCCGACAGTAACAAAGCAATTTGTTGGTAGACCGACAAGACCAAGTGAATATAGATTCCTTTTTGTTTTTGGACAGAGCACAACAGATTCTCATTAATGAGAAAATTAGTCACTAACTCACTGTCCTCCTTGCCTCCTTGGCCTCTTCAAATTCTTCATATCAAGATTTCGTAGCTAACCTTCCATGTCAAAAGGTTTTATTTACTTTTTGGCAAATGAATATAGTTTACATTCAACCAAATTTAGAGTACGGACGCCTCAATAAAAAGAGACAATGTTACAAAATCGAAACAGGCACATCTAAACTACATCAGGGTGAAGGGTTCACTTTTTAACAAGGGTATCCCGGACACTTAAAAAGTTGATATTGAATCTCTAGTGCTCCTTCCATCGGCGTTATCGAGCCAAGTTAGCAATCTAAAAGTCCATGCGACAACCCTCTTACAGTCGCTCGAAAGGGAGGAATGTAGGATGGCTTGACCAGGAATTCTACAGTGAAATACATCCAGAAACGAAGTGGCTGTTCGCAATGACATCAGAAAGTCTGACTAATTTTTGCCATTCTCTAACAGGACATCAAAATTGCCCAAACAACAATCTCGCATAGCATGAAAACCATGACCGACCAACTACTAACTTAACCCTCCACCTAGCAGAAAGAACTCCGAAGAAACTCGAAACACCAAATGTTGAACATTAATTAATCAAAGTCAGGTTCACTGCAATTCGTAAAGGCTAGTTTCAGTTGGACGCCAACTTGTGGTACAGCACTATACTGATGAACACTGAGAAGTTTGTACATGTAATGTACAATGTGATAGAATTACATATTAATGCATAATCCCCTAAAGCACAGTACATATCGGGCTGCATTTCAATTCATCAATGCTGCTACGATTACATCTGACATTGTATTCAGAAACAATGACGAGAAAAGATGAACAATCTGGTCACTATATAATGACCAAATAATCAATTTGAAACAAGAAAATATATTTCTAGTGGAGACGGTTGCCAACTGAGGAGGTGAAAGGCCTGAATGGTGCAGCAATTCAGTATCAAGCACATTGAAGATGAAGCTCTTCTGCTAGTTAGCCTGGCTCTAAAAGAAATATCCATCAATCACATTCATACGGACGGCCTTGTGGCTAAATCCCCACCCAATAAAAAAAATTGTAGCCAAAGAAAAATTTTAAAACCAAATCTAGCCAAATACTAATTTAACATAAGATGTTAAGTCATAACACCTTACATAAGAACTAAAAAAAAAAAAAAACAGTTTCCAAAACAGTGATATATTGATTAAGATAGCAGCAGCCAGCCACCCCTACCCTTACCTGATTAAAAAAAGCGGGCCAAGTAAAAATGGGAAAGACCTAAATCGAGAAGGCAGAAGGGCAATGACTGGGGACCCTTTTTTCAAAGGAAGGTTGAAACGGAAGGCCTCTACCCAGAGAAGAAAAGAGCAGGAAAAAAAAAAAAAGAAACAAGAAGACCCTGAAGTAGCCACTTGCGCCACAAGTTGTCGTACTTTTAAGATACCTACTCACGAAAACCCAATTAATAAGAACAATTCATATAAAAAGCCCTGATAACCTCAACTTCCACACAAGAAATGCCAGTACCTGCCACAAGAGATTCAAGAAGCTCCTCTATTCAGGCAAACAACAGAAGGGTCGCACTAATGAATGAGGAAGATGGAACACTGCGGGCGTGATTCAATCAAGGAAGCTTTCCAAGTGTGAGACCAGCCGGGATCCACAATAATTCAAAAATTGAAGATCCTGGGGAAGGCAGCGAGGAACAAAACCACAGGGGAAGTGCAGAAGCAGAAAACCAATGATGCAGAAGCAGATGCAGAAGCAGAAGCAGAAGCAGAAGCAGAAGAGGCACAACCACGAAGACACCTCGACACAAAAAAAAAAAAGTACAAACTTAGCCAACTATTTTGCAATGTTTCAAAAGAACAAGTAGTTGATAGTAGCTACCTCCAAATCCTTAATTTGCAGCTATATAGGCATCATAATAAAATTAACACAGTAAGTAAGAAACTTAACCAAATCCAATATCCGAGGCTGAAGGCAGCACTTAGTCTAAACAGAGTTGTCAGGAAACGCTGTCCAACCATACTACAGAAATAACCTCAGTATTTTCACACCAGAAACGACCACGTCAAGTCCTGCTTCGGCGACGCTCCCTGACACCATTTCTGCATAACCAGAAAAACACCTTAATAAGTATTAAAAAACTCCTTAATCTTCAAGCATTAATGCCAACTCATATTCACTTATACAAACTCCCAACACATTGCTTGCAAGATAAATGAGACAACAAAAACCACAAGTGCCACAACAGAAGGCACAAATTGCAGAGTAGATGTAATAACTATTTATGCCATCTGGTCCACAACATTTGACTCCAAACAGGACATATAATCCAACAAAGGGACGGAGTGTCCTGAACTCCAGGAGTTCCTATAAAGTTTAAACCATAAAGCTTTTATATGCAGGACATCCGGATGAAGGTAGCAACTTCACTATAAACAAAAGCAAATAAAAAAGCAGCAGGAAGCAGCAGTACACTAGATAGCTGGTAGAACTTACCCATTGGTATAAGGAACCTCCTCGCGGCCACGATAAGGAAGTGGTGACCTGCTGAGACTGCGACCACGGGGTGAGGGAGTGCGACGGCGTGGAGGAGGAGACCTAGCACGTGGACTGTAGCTCCTAAGGGAATACATAAAGTGCAAACAGTTAATGGTAATACAAAACATCAAAGAAGTGATGGTGCTGTAATGGAGGTGAGAGAGGAGAAGCCACAGTCAATGTTGTAGTGTACTAAAAATACAAATCAGAGGCAGTCAAGGACAAGAAAGTAGAAAAAAAACTGAGATGTCTAACACCACCATACCTCCTTCCATAACTTGGGCTCCTCCTGTACCTTGGACTGCGGCTACGGCGTCTTCCCCCTCCTCCGCCACCAACTCTTAAACGACATTCACGAGCAAAATGACCAGGTTCACCACACTCATAGCACTTTAAATCAGAACCACCTCGACCACGGCCTCCAGCAGCACTTCCTCTCGAGTTGTGCGAAAGCTCAACTCTCCAGCCATTCTTACCATCAAGCTCGCGAATAGCATCTTTGGCATCCCTGGGGTCATCGAAATCGACAAAGGCGTAGCCTGGAGGACGGCGGGCAACCCAGACACTGTACAATTTGCCAAGGCAAAATCAAGTAATTCTATTTATTTATATATTTATTATTTATCCAGAAAGAGAAATAAAAAAAAAAATAAAAAGGGGGGAAGGTGGTAACCTTCTGATAACACCGAAAACACGAAATTCGTCTTCGAGCTCGCGGTCAGAAACGCGGGGATCCAGGTTTCCGACGTACACCCGCGACATTCCTTGTAGCTATATTAATTAATAATGGATCGAGGGAGGGAGGGAGGGATGATGGGTTTTTGGAACTCAATATTCTGTCACCCTTTTCTTTTTTAGGGTTTTAGAGACACTGAGATATGGAGTACTACTTACAATCTCTCTTCTCTTAGACTAGTCTTACCTACCCCTTTATTCCTTCCACTTGCCTATTCTTTCCCTATTCGCTTTTTATGCCCCCAAATTCCCCATATGACCTTATCGCAGCCCACCCCAGCCCAGCCAAACCTAACCCATCACTCGCTTATTACTTGCCACTTGCTCTACCATATAGCGATGGGGACACCCCACTAACACCACACCTAATTACCACCATTGGCTTTAAGCTCTTCTTACCCATTTTAATTATACTCCTCACACTCTATTCTAATGTGTAATTATGTATTTTAATGTCCAATAAATTAAACCCAATTACAAATCTGAGACAACTTACATTTCATGCATGTAACCCAAAAATACTTTACTTTATACACTTTACAAATTAAAATGTATTACTTTCATCTATATCTCCTTCAACTTATACTACGTCATGAATTTTCCCTCTCATCACAATTAATGTGAGTATGCTAAAAGATACGGATATTTTCTAAAATACCCCTGAGGTATACGTAAAAATCAGAAATACCCATCTACTTTTCACGATAATCCAATATACCCACGAGGTGGGTTTTTTTATCCAAAATAATTCTTCTTTAAATGTGTCTGGGATGCCTCCAGCTAATTTTCGTTCGATTTCATTTCTGGGCCGAAACGAGGTTTTTTCGTGGATAATAGTCCACAAAAACTGGCTTTTTAAGTCGATTTTTTATTTTCCGGAAAAATCTCTGAAAGTGACCTAGAATGCTCCTAGGGTGTATTGGGACATTATTGAAGCATATGGCAATGATATTCCTTCGTCTTGATAGATTTACCGTGTGTTTATCGCTCGATTCGAGCATGAGAGTAATGGACAAAACCCGATGGTTTGGGCTACGCCTAGGCTACTTTTTGCATATTTTCTTGTTCCTTTCTTCTTTATATGTGTCTAGGATGCCTCTAGCCAATTTTCGTTCGACTCCATTTCGGGGCCCAAGGAGGTTTTTTCGTGGATAATAGTCCACAAAAACTAGCTTTTTGGGTCGATTTTTGATTTTCAGGAAAAATCTCCGAAAGCGACCTAACATGCTCCTAGGGTGTATTGGGACATTTTTGAAGCTATGGCAATGATAAGCCATCGTTTTGATAAATTTACGATGTGTTTATCGCTCAATTCGAGCATGTGAGTAATGGACAAAACCAATGGTTTGGGCTACGCCTATGCTACTTTTTGCATATTTTTTTGTTCCTTTCTTCTTTGTATGTGTGTGGGATGCCTCCAGCCA
>CAAKMY010055199.1:0-16688 GCA_901111285.1 Corrigiola litoralis
TTAAGTAACTCTTGGTGCACCATTTTTGCCATTGCAATTTGGCATATTTGGTGTGCTAGAAATAAAGTTGTCTTTGATCAAACTCAATTTCACCACTCTTCTATTTACAATAGATTCCTTGCTGATATTGCTCTTAATCATAATATAACTAATCTTGATGACTGTCTTTTACAGCAGAATGCTCATTACTGTAAGTGGAAGCCTCCCCAGCAATGTTTTATTAAACTAAATGTTGATGCTGCTTGGAAGGATGTCAACTCAGCAGGAGGTGGAGGTGTTTTCAGAAATGCGCAAGGAGTCTGGGCTGTAGGTTTCTCCTGCAGACTCAGGGCCTCAAATTCCACCAATGCTGAGCTAATGGCCATCAGAGAAGGATTGCAGATGGCTGCTGATTTCAGATTTAAGGCCATTGAAGTGGAAACTGATGCTAAATCAATCAAGGACTTATTGGACTCTCCCATAGATTTTGCTAATCATCCTCTGAGGACAGTGATTGAAGACATTTGCACTCTAATGAATGCTCCTGAGAGAATTGTCATTCTCAGCCATACTCCAAGGGAAGGAAACAAGGTTGCTCATGAGTTAGCAAAGTTTGGTATGCAAAAGGATGCAAATAGATCAATTTATCATATGGTGCCTGACTGTGCTGTGGATGCCTTTGATGCTGACAGAGCAGGGTTAAACATCCGTATCCCTCATGATCAACAAACCCTTTTCCGTGATCCGGAAAGTACTACATGAAGACTTATGTAACTATGAAAATCTGTTAGAACAGTTTGTGTTGTTTACTGTGTGTCTTTGTTTTTCTCCCATTCTCTCTCCCTTCCATCTTGTTTTCTGTAACAAGGGCAGTAGCCTATGTACTTGTATGAATCCCTCTAAATATATACATACTGCAACGACATTTTGAGTGTTTTATATGTACTTTTTAGCAATTTTTTATGTATCATATAATGATATTGTGTACGTCTTGTATATTGAAATTATACGACATTTCCACTCTATAATACGTAGATACTATCAAAGGTGCACACAAATTATTTAAAGGCAGAAATACTTAAAGATATAATCCGGAGTACGTACACTATGCAATAGGTCTAGGTGTAAAACATGATAGAACTTGGGAAGGCACATAAAACACTACATAATCAAATTAAGAAAACTTTAATTTCATTTTTACTAAGATTCAGATTCAATCGATGCAAGGGAAAAGATATACTTCAGAAAAGAAGGGTTGAACCTCAACATCAAATCTCACTACAACTCCTTGTACTGTGGCTAAACTACAAAGGCAAAGACAAAATTACCGGAAAAACACATGCCATTTCGACCTGTCTTTAGGCTGCTGGTCTTGAGGTCAAACCAGTTTCGACCTTTTTGATTTCGAAGATGAGCATTCTCCACATCTTGAGCACAAACATTTCAGCTTCGTCGTCCAAGATCTGCTGAAGCACATCCAGCATTTTCTCAGCCTTCGCATGCTCCCGGAATCTATCAACTATGAACTCCACTAATGTAGTTTCTTCTTCTCCCAAAAACTCTTCAATCTTCTTAGATATCCAGGGCCTCATTCTTTCATGCAGACGATTCTAAAATTGTGTGCATAGGAACAAAGTTGTAACAAGTCAAAAACACATAACAAAGCACACAGGATCAGAAGAGGGAAGTTTACTCAAAGAGGCTGTTTTCAGCATACTTCCGTACCAAAAACTTTATAGGGCAAAGAATCATAGCCGAGTCAAAGAAAAAAACCTACTAATCTTACTGAA
Source organism: Corrigiola litoralis (assembly GCA_901111285.1). Lineage (NCBI taxonomy): Eukaryota > Viridiplantae > Streptophyta > Magnoliopsida > Caryophyllales > Caryophyllaceae > Corrigiola > Corrigiola litoralis. The sequence goes on from CAAKMY010055199.1 coordinate 1,770, forward strand.
CTACAAGGACAGTTACTTAGTTCCAGAAACAGAAATAAAAGAATCATTCCACGAAATAAAACTACTGCTTACCTCGTCATAGACAGCCCAGTTGATTTCAAACGAGAACAAATCATCTTTAGTCTTTGGAATCATATCAATCAATTGTTTTGCATCCATAATCTTTGGAGGTCGAGAAGCATCATCAGCATCACGGTCACGATCACGATGGCTGGATCTATCATGAGAACGCCGATTTCTTTCCTTTTCTGTATCAGACTTCACTTCTTTAGAACTAACACGCTTACCAGACTCTGCCGCAGCTGCTATTGAGTTCTGAGGTACTTCTCCGCCATCTGTGTGTGTGCCCTGCATTTCCTCTGTTGAATAATCAATAGGGACCAAAGGCCTCATCTTTTTGTCATTCTCTGCATTTTCATCTTCTTCCTCATGGAAAACAGACGGTACAGTTGTTCTTTTCCCTGACCCCTGTAATCCAAATCCCAGCTTTTTAGCCGGCATATGAGCACAAAGCTTGAGATCGGGTGTTGAGTCAGATGTCGTCATTGGCTCATCAGTATTGCCATTTTCTCGGACACCGTCGCCTGTCAAGTGCAAGCCAACTAACAAGATGAGAGAATAGATATACCACTAAGTGAAAAGAAACAACACAGTATCTACCAATGCACAAGACCTACGTCAGACCTTCAAACACGTTCATGGGAGGAGATAATAATATTAATAACCGAAAAAGAAAATGACCACAGGACAACGACTAACCAGCATGGCTTGTAGGAGCAGGATCACCGTCATGAGCTGGTTCCACTTCCATCTCGTCTTTAATCTCACCGGAGCCTGCTTCAGACAACATAGGTTTATCACCTCCATTGGCCACTGGAACAGGAGCCTCCAACCTTTCTTTATCTTGCTTCCTCTGCTCTTCCTCCTCTTCCTCAGCTCTTTTCTTGGCCTCTGCTATTTCTTCCTCTTCTTTGATTCTGTCTGCCACATCATCTTCTTTTTCCCGTCGCCGCCGCCTCCTCTTTTCCTCTATTTCAGACTTGCGTCTCCTTTTCCTGGAATCATCATCACTTTCATCCTCTTGATCCTCAATCAGCCTCCTCCTTTCACGTTCTCTTTCCTTCTCCTTCTCCTTCTCATACTTCCGCTTATATTCTCTATCCTTTTCTCTAGTCTCCCATTCCTTCAATCGCTCCTTGTAAAACCGCTCAGCCTTTTGTATCTCTAGCTCCCTCTCCCTCTCTCGCCTTATTCTTTCTCGTTCACGCTCTCTCTCTAATCTATCAAGCTCTCTCTCCTTGTCTCGTCTCTCACGCTCTCTTTCCCTTTCTCTACCCCTGTTGTCATGCCTTCTACTCCTATCAGGCGACTCTGTTCCAGCTCTACTTGCAGATTTGGTGTCACTTGACATCTCATCATCGTTCTTCTCATCTGCAGTTACCTCAAACACATTAAGACAAATCATACTACACAAACAAAAAAGGAAAAGGTGATGCCAACATCAAGCAGGAAACAGTAAATTCACTTAGAGACTAACCAGTTTTCACCATGTCGATGTCTGAATCCTTGTCCCCAGATTTAGAGGGAACCTCAGAGTATGAGTTGTTGATCCCCTCAGTAACCTTTTGAGCCGGTAGGGGGGGAGGAGGAGGTAGAGGCCTAGTCTTTATGCGCTCTTCTATCATATTTGTAAGCTTCTCCGATGCCTCTCGGTCAACGTCCCGATCCTCATCAGTGACAAGGCCAAAGCTGGCTGTATCATTTTCCTTATTCTCTGTTTCATCTGCCTCATTCTTAGGCTCCTCTACAGCAGCTTTTGCTTCAATTTTCTCATCTCCTTCGGCTTTTTCAACACCAGGAGCACTTTCTCCCTCTGTCTTTTCCTCAGTCTCAGTCTCACTTTGTTTCCTCAAGTTCTCTTTCTGTTTCGAAACATAACGTTCCAAGTATTCTCTAGTCGCTTGATTAACATTCAGCTATACACAAAAAAGCGCGACCAGATAAGGAATCAGCACACAGCAAACTAAGATATAAGAAGCAATAAACGAACAAAGACAAAAAAACAAAAGTAGTGACGTGCCAACAAAGAAAGCTGATACAGATAGACCAGTAGCAACCCCAAATCTAATGAAGGTTTGGGGGAAAAAACTCATGATATTAGCCTACAATATAGGCGTCTAGTGTCCTCGACTATGTCAAAGCATCCACTGTTGATTATAGATACTAGAGGAGACATGAAGAGTCAAAGACATAGACCAGTAGAAACCCCAAACTTTAGCTTTCTTAGACTCAATGGGTTGGCTCAGAACGGACAAACAGCAGCGAGACGTCGAGATATGCTTGTGTTCTATCCTAGCATATGTATTCATATTGTCCTCTCTTCAATTTTATTGTTTACGGGTAGTTCCTACATCGCAGCATGTGAAATCCAACTTAAAATGTATCAAAAGCAGCCTTGTCGAATAACACAGATAAAAAAAAAAAAAAAAAAAAGGTTCCGTTTCTAACAAAAAAATGTTTTTTCTTTGATGGACAAACTACAGAGATAGCCATCAAAAACACTTTTAGGTCAGAAACTTTTAACCAAAAATAAAAATACTGGTACAGTGACTCTTTTGGGAACAACCAGGCACCCCAACAGTCTCTTTTTGGTGGTAATCCGTCCCTAGACAGTTCATTCTAGGGTGTAGCAACCCTAGGTAGTAACGCTGCCGATATTGCAGGTCTGGAAGTGTTGGCTTTGATGGGGAGTATATTTAAACACCCAGGGAATAAAATATCAACCAAGCAAAGTATAATGCACCAAAACTATGTTCTAGAACGTAATAGCACATGCAATCAGGAGAGCTTCTTCCACTAAACAACCAGGCTTCATCGCAAATGGTATCAACATTGCCTATGTCAAAATATGAGAGAACCAATGATGGCGTCTGCTCAAACCGAGATTATTCCATAATAAGCCATGAAAAAAGAGATTGAATGAAAAACAGAATAAAACATACCACTAGTTCTTCACCATCCACACTGCATTTACTCAACAAGCGTAGAGCACGAAGAACGCCCTCCGCAGATTCGAATTCACAGAAGCCGAATCTCCTAGGCGTCCCATCTGAAGGGTCTTGAGCACGTTTCCAACTCTTTATTGGTCCACATAGCTGAGGATACAAAATTAATAATCAGGGAAAGTACTCTAAAAAATACAAAAAAAGTCCTGAATCGTTAGGCCTATAAAACATAATAAATAGACACGCAATCGATACCATACCTCAAGGAGAGAACGAATAAAATCATTCTCAACAGATGGAGCTATCTTTCCAACATATACAGTTGTTTGTGGTTTCTCAGCTGGTAAAATAACTGGAACAATTGGAGGCCTGACCATCAGAGGAGTAACTGGAGGACGAAGACCCAGAAAAGGAGGCCTTGTCAACTGAGGAACTACTGCTCCTGGAACTCCTGGGCGTGGAAGAAATTGGGGACGAGCGATTGGTGGATAAGGATAGCGAACGACTCCTGCATCATATCGAAGCCACAGCTATGCAAACATATCAGAAAAGATTCATAATTTACTGGAAATAAAAGTTAACAAAAGAAAGCTGGGAGCAGGAGGAAGGAAATTTTCTCAAACTTTAGAGATTCTGTTAGTTTGTTACCACACATCACAAGCATAATGGCAGTATAGCAGCGCAACTATGACCAGCTGAGCATACCTGATGAAAATTGAACAATATAATACAAGGTTCATAATCAACAAGTCATCAAGCATGCTTACCTTGCATCTCCAGTAGCAAAAAAGGTATGCCTTGTCAATACAGCCCGTGCACCAAATAACAAGTTTTGCTAACGATAGAATGAGACTTTCACCATCTCAGTTACATAAAGAAATTTGAAAACATAAACACCACATTTTTACCTATCCATATTGTATGTGCAAACGGTAACATGCATTATGATTAAACAGCAAAAAAACAGACAGATAGGAAGTGGGGAAAGAAAACAAGGTTGCAAATAAAGGATAATGGTACCTCGCCATACAAGGGCACACCAAAACTCAGTTGGCCTTGTGATCTGCTGCAGGCAACTCAAGGACCCAGGAAGGAAAAGAATCCTTAAACTACCACACATATCCTACTGAATCGACATGACAGCACCAGCCATTATATCATGACAATGGAGCATTAAAATACTGCTGGATTTAGCATTTTGAAGCTTAGTCTGAACATGTGACTTCGTCGAAATATTCTCTAACTTAAAAATGTAAATTGACAAAGGAAAATATTACAAATTTGTGCATACCAAAGTAGGAGTTGCAGGAGTAGCCTCTAAACAACTGGAATAGGAAGCCTTCTGACCTTTCTCACCGTATTCAATCAAGACACTGTAGGAGAAAACATCCCATAATGGTTACCCCATCATCTAGACAGCATCATTTGTCAGTATTCTCACTGATCTTCCCTCAACCAAATTCTTCCCAACAAATGAAGTCAATAACCTCAACTATTGTTACATGTTAGCTCTAAATACAAGTTATTCATGGCACACCTCATTTTTGGTACCTTGGTTGGTCACATAAATTAGGTCCTAAATTTAGGGCAATTACCATCTCAATTACCTGAGGCTTATTTAAGTTACTCACATAACCCTACAGCACCAACTATTGCACTAATACCAACTATTGCACTAAAAACAAGAGAGATGTTTAATAAGATAGATAAAGAAATTGCAAATTCTGCCATCTTGTCATTGTAAAACAAAAGACTGGCTAGAGGTCTACAAAGAGACCAACTGCGTTCACCTGAGAATACCCACAATTCCAAAAAGGTGAGTTCCGAAAGTCTACCATGACAAAACCTTAATAAGGGAAGAGGAATCGCTCAAATAAAACTTTACACCTAACATTTGCTCCCCAAGCAATTGATCATTGAAGTATATCTAAATGCTTTAGCCTTATAATCTTTTTTGGTGCATTGGAGCAGTTAACACTACGGGGGAAAAGGATATGAGGATTCGAACATGGGACAACCCCAAGGTAGATTAAACTCTTAACCATCGGAAAAGCCTTACTCCTCAACGCTTTAGCCTTAGTAAGTAACAAGAACTCCACACGAGAATTACATTTTTTTACCGAGGTTTCCGCAAACGAGGGGTGCAAAAATTGTTTCTTTGATGCCATAAATTCATATATTCACATTGCAAACAAGCAAGTAATAGCAAAGAGTCATACGGGTGACAACAACAACAACAAGAACACCCTCCTCAATAACTAAATTGTTGGGAAGTCGAGCTCTATAAAACGCCATCGGGATTACAAAAACCCCAAAATCTGACGGTATTCTTTCTTGACACAAATAACAAGTCAATGACGACTTGACGAATAAGCGCAGCGCAATCAACGGGTTATATGAGCAATTTAAACAAACCAAAAGTATATCAGGACCACAATAATTGCCCTAATTTCAATGTCTTAGCTTCTCGGAACGAAAAAAAAAACTTGAGAACCACTGAAACTCATACTATGGAACACCAATAATTTTTTCGCTTCCACACAAATTTTATAACCTGCTATATTTCCATCCTACTAAAGAGTTATCGAATTCAATAACAACAGCCACGGGCAATTCTAACCATCATCATAATCAAGTAAAAATCCAATTAAATTAAATGTACAAAGCTGGTAAAAAAAAAAGTATCTCAATGATGATAAATTAAAATGAGAACCCACCGGGATAACCATTAGGCATAGGCATAGGCATAAAAGGCGGCCGCATCGCTGCATTCTGCTGCGGCTGCTGCCCCGGATACATCGGCTGCTGTGGCTGCCCCGGGTACACTAACTGCTGCTGCTGCGGCTGCCCCGGATACACTGGCTGTTGCGGCTGCCCGGGGTAGAATTGCTGCCCCGGGTAGCCCGGCTGTTGCGGGGCAAAGACGGGTTGCTGTTGCGGGGCGGAAGAGACCCCGGGAGGCGGCACGCCATGGGGCGGTGGTTGTTGTTGGTAGGGAGCAACTGGGGTGAATTGAGGTGGGGCCCCCATTGGGGGTGGGGCCCCGGCGGGTCGGAATGAGGGTGGGGCCGGGGGAGGGACCGAGGCCGTGGCGTAGGGGTTGATCTGGGGTGGGACCGGGGAGACTGGGGCAGGATTTGGGTTTGGGTTTAGGGTTGGTGGAGTTGAGGAGGAGGAGGAGGGTGGTGGTTGGGTTGAGTTAGGTTCGGAGTCAGGGTTGGAGTTAGGGTTTGGAGATGGAGATAAGTTTTGGTTTGGGTTAAGTGGTTCGGGATTTGTTGGAGGGTTAGAGTCCGTTGGCGGGGTGGTTGGGGTTTGGGTTGGAGTTAGGGTCGGGGATGGGGATGGGTCTGCCATGGTTGCAGCGCCCAGGTTCGGATTTCGGTTAGGATTTATGTAAAAGAGTTCACTGAGGGTATAAGTGTATAACTATCTATGTGTCTGTTGTTTTTATAAGGTTGTGTATATATATGGCCATATGGGTACGTGATTCATATAAGAGGAAGTATATAGATTGGTGGTTTGGTACCATAAGTGAGCAAAACTCCCTAATTGTAGATAGGTTTTTTTTTTTTAAAAATAAATTGTAGATAGGTATTTGATAGCTAGTAATGGCATCAAATTCAGTTGATTTGTCACTAAATATGACAATGTGAACCATAATCGCTTGTTTGTTATTTGTGTTTGAAGTGTAAGCTTATTTTTCTTTCAAATTGTAATCTCAAATTCGTTTTGAGGTGAAGTTAGTTGATTTCAAGATATTAAGTTGTTAAATTGTTAAGAGTTTGTGCAGTTAATTGGCGCGTAAAAAGAATTGTAGGTTTGATTATACTAATGCATTGGGTTTGTTGGGAATTTGGGATAACTTAATTTCAGATTTCATGAGATCTTTCGTAGCGGTATCATAGGTTTTTATATAAGGAAAACCTTTTAATCAGTTTAATGTTAGATTCGACAAAACACTGATATCATAACTCTTTCTTTGTGGAAGTTTTTGTAAACCTTTTTAAATCAAGCATTTATCTTTTTTCTCTGCTTAATTGATTTGATCACCAATGCTAAATGGATGGCGATGGTATTTTCATCGTCTTTGATGTTGGTTTGTTCATCTCCAAATATCTGAGAAAGCATAATCGTCAAATAGAGCAATGGATACCCATATTTTTTTTTTACATGGATGAGATATGGGTATCCACAAATTTAAAGGATATCTGAGAGAGCTCAATCGTCAAATATAGTGGTGATTACCCAGGTTTTCATAGGACGTGTGAATATATTGCCTTAGTGATGAATGTTGGGAGTTCGGTTGGATGTCGTGCTATCAATGCTTTCTTTAATAGCGCAAGGAATATCTTTCTCAAAGGTACCACGGATTGGATAACTAGAGATGGTGACAATGCAACCTTAACTATGTGTGGTAGGATGTTTTTGCCATAAACTCCACTTCATGGAAAAACTAGCCCTAGTCAATGCCCTCATTTGGGTTAATAAGCACAAGTTTTATCATGTGTTTTTCACTTTGATTGCTTGATATTGATCTAGATGCTCCATAATGACGAAGAGTGGAAACTTTTGAGAGAATTATAACCATAACTTAATGATGCGTTTATGTTTTTTTTTTCACTATTTCTTGTTATCATTTATTCCTAATTATAATTCTCAACATCGTGTCTGATATGGACATGCTACTTTAAAAAAATTTATCATTATGAACTATGATTCTATTGGCATAATAAGGTTAAAGCGTAGTCATAATTTTTTTTTTCAATTACATTGGTTACAATGTTACATCTTCAATTTGTTAGTATTGAACGTTTTCTCCAAAATTTTAGACCATTTATTACTCCTTTTAATAATATTACAATTTTTGTTCTTAAAAAAAAGCCGAATTCATTCTTGTTCCAATAAATAAGTTTCAAACATTCAAATATCACAATATATGTACTAATGCGTTCAAAGTTGTTCTAACTAAGTTCCATAATACATAATATCAAACTTAATCGACAAAAAAATAAAAGAGTTTGTAAAATATGGACTTTAATTTGGATTTTTGGACTCCAAACTTTTTGAATTTAAATCCAATCCAAAATATTTTGGACTCAATGAAATGCAACCCAAATTTCAAAGTACAATCCAAATAGCTAATTGGGATTGAATTGGACTGGAATACTCGATTTTGGACATAGCCCAAATAACTTTCACCCTTGACTAATAAGAACCGACCCAAATCCGTCCTGCCCGACCCAGTTAGGAGGTGTAGTACTCTACACTGCCTAGACTTTACAAACTCACTTGCGCACTCACCCTCCCCGCCCTTTTGTGTAAAGAGAGAAAAGTGTGAAATGCAGGACGAAGAAGGCAAGAGGATGAAAGACGAAGACATACCAATAAGAACAACCACGAGATTAGACAACACCCAAAAGGAGCGCGTAAAAGTAACCTTTGATGAGTTGAACCATATGACAGATGATCACCTAAAATCTTATATTGAAAGACTCACAACCATCATTCCTACTATGCCTCATAAAGCCAAAGACCTTTTGCATCGTTTCCAACGTGCTCATCAAGAATCCCTTCGCCGCTCCCAACAGGTTACTTTTTTTTTTTTTTTTTTGAAAATGGTTGTGCATGGCATTTTAGTAGGGTTTTGTCTGGTCCAAAAGTTTTGTACGAGGCCGTCTATGGACGAGTTATGCTTAGACTGTGTATTGCAGATTTGCAGTGATAATGCAAAGTGACCACTTTGACTTATTTATAGTCAGGTCCAATTACTGCATGGGAACTTGGGAAGAGATTGTATCTTTTTCAAAAGTAGCATGTAAATTTGTTGTCACTCAAGGGCTACGTTGGGTTGGGTGTGACATTGTCATCAACTTGGTAATGTATATGGAGTTTTTTTAGTTCAAATAGAATTGAAAATGAAGGGAAGGGAAGGGAGTTGACTTACCTGGAGGAGATAAGTTTGATTACATCCACACATGTAATGGTGATTAATTACATAAGTTTTGCTTTTTATTAACTATTACATGTAATTATACTAGGGGAGCTGTAGCTTGTAATGATGATTTTCCTCCCTCCCTCTCCTAATTCTCCCACCATTTTAGGCTAGATTGCGCAGTTACAATGGTGATTGCATTATACCTAACCAAACAAGCCCTATACATTTAGGTTGCAGTTGGTACGGAGGGTGTAATGTGATCATCATTGCATCTAAAATTGTGGAGAATAAGGAAGGGAGGAGACTAAATGAAGGGGATGTAATTATTAATTCTACTCATGTAATGGTGATAACATGAGTTCAACTTGAACAATGAACATTAAATAAGTTAGTACAATATATGGTAGCTATGGCCGTGTAATCGTAATTACATTTCCTCCATGACATTCCGTATTTCCCCTAATTACTTTCTCTATATATATATGCTAAGTGAGATATAATAGTGATTACATTACACCCTCACTACCAAATGAGCCCTTAATGTGATAACTCCTTTGAGGATATGGGAAATTGTGTGTCAAAACACACTAAGTGTCATTTGGTACCACCTGTGGCGCCCTTGTCCAATTAGGAAAATGATATCCAGGTTAGGTCATCATGAGATTTTTTGCGATCCCCTTACCCTTACAAGCTAGCCTAGCTCTTCTTTATGTAACACAATGTTGGGCAATGAAATAGACACAAAGAACACAAGTTCATAACTCTATGACTCAATGGTAGAGTAGATGAGGATATTACGGTAGATGTATTTATTTTAGGGGTTTGCAAATGATTGTATGAGACGATATCATTACTAGGCGATATCATTTCCAGAAGTAACATTTCTAAAGTAACACGTATATTTCAAATTTGTTACATTAAAAGTCTAGTCTAGTTACTTTTGACCCCGTCTCACCATGTATATATGTATGGTGTATGACAACTGATGAGAAGGCTAGTGAGTAGTGACAATAGTAGAAGAGCAGCAATTACATTCTTACAAGCTGTCTAATGATGGTGCCATTGTTGCAGTTTATATTTTGTTGCCAATGTATTTAGACACTCTTGGTCTCATTTTGTAATATCAGGCAGTTACTGTGCTAACTCATTTGAGCATACCGGAAGCTGTGTGTCGAAAGACACGAAGTGTCATTGTGATTTTGTGACTGGTGTATCTTCCCTTATGTATATAGTTAATGATTAGACTCATGGTTAAACTCTTAGTTTGCTCATGTTCTAGTTTTGCTAACATGCTTTAACTTCCAGCATGAAATCGAGGAGCTTCTTCGCGCCAATCAAAATGGAACAGTGGCGAATGTCGTCCCTGACTCTGGTGTCACGGCAAACTCTTCTGGTTCTTCTTCAGCTGCTGATAATGAATTTGTGTATATGACAGAGGCTAACCTAAAATCAGTTATTAAAAGATTGACCAATGCAATTCCATTATTGGCTCCCAAATTGACTGATAAGGGTGAAAAACTAAAGTCCAAATTGCAGCTTGCTCAAGAAGAATTGCAACGCCGTCAATGTGGCAGTTCTGAAGAGGTATCTGTTACTCTTCTTTTACGGAATTTTATGATCATTTTCATGAGATAAAATGTGGAAATTTACAACTTGATTATGTGGGGAATGTGCACTACTGAATTATTAGAACTTGTACAGACTTTTGGTGATAGCTCACATTTTTGTTTCAAAGATACATATGTTAATATGGAAGCCTAGCTTTAATGTTAATGTGTTGCGTCATTGCATTAAGTCGAATTATAATAATCTCATGTTCTCAATTTCTCATGTTGAATGTGATTGAGCTATGTTGACTCAGACTAGGGAAATTTTTGCACCTCTCTTTCCCTGTTTCCTAACTTGGTCATATGCCTGGTTTTCTCACATTGCAGTGGAATGTAGTTGGTGTCATTTAGTAATGTCAGTTGTATGTTAATACATGGTCCTTGGAGCTAGCATGTGGGTTGTGTGTCAAAAGAAGCAACGTGTCGTTGTGACTGGTGTATCTTTACTCTGGCTTTGCAGCTTGCAAATAGTTGAATTCATTATGATTTACCAAGAATTAGTTCCAATTTTCCATCAATATCGTCTTGACTAATTGCTGCATTTCTGACAAGGCCTATTTCCAGGTTCTTTCACACCAGAAGAACTAGTTCATGATGGGTTTAGTCTTCTTTCACTATTTGTCTACACCTAATGCACTCAAGTATTAATCTTCTCGTGTGCATATGATCACAATTAGCTGCATCCTACCAGAATATTGTTTTCTTATCTTCGTTGTTAAATTATCTTTTCTTCTTGACAGAGGTAGAGTTAGACTTGTTCAGTGCAAGAATTAGTATGTCAAGATTCTCTCCAACTTTCCCTTTCTCTTGTTAGGGAGTAGCTGGAATCCCTTTTAGGACCAGATTGGTTGTGCTTGTCGAAATTATCGTTTTAGGTCGATGGTGAATGGTGTTTCTTATGTGCTCGAAAGTGCTAGACAACTAAATCTTGATGTAGTTTATGCACTAACTGATCATTTTTTACAGTCAAAGAATGCATTATTCTTCATTTCTTTTCATCTTTTGGCATAAATAAACAGCGGATTATGTGGAATTTTATGATCCTGGATAAATTTACAGAGTTTTTCTTTTTGTATTATAAAACTAGCAGAATATTGCTGATGGAAGGAAGAAGCGAAGGCACTCAGAGAGCTCAAGTTTCGATGGTGATGTCTCTTTCTCAGCACCTCTCCTCTCTCTGTGTAGCTGGCAGTGTCACCTATGCATTATAATCTGGAATCTTAAGGTGCTGAGAGATTTTTGCTGCATAAGTTTCTTATTTGACTGAAAAGGAAACTAGGTTGCTTTTGTCATACTGAGTATATATACTCTATTTTCGGTTGCCCTGTGTTTTTCTTGTTTGAGTACAAACAAAATCCTCCTTCATTCACTTGCCTACTTTCTTCAAAGCTTTTTCCTAAAAATTTATGGCTTCACAGGTGAGACCATTAGTTGGGATATGTGGAGTGAAGTAATTCATAATTAGTTTTGAGAATTGTTATTTTCACCTAAATTAGTTTGAGTATTTTGCTCCTTGCGTGTTTGTTGACGGATCTGCTATTAGTTTGACATATACTATAATAGCGAGAATGGTTTGAAACTATTTGAGGTACTGGTATTGGATACAAGGACACAATCACGGTCTCATGGTAGAATTTAGAAAACATCGAAGCAATGGTTTGGCATGATGCAGAAGATCACTGACATACATCCTTTTATGTATGCAGCTGGTTCTGAAAAGACCCATGAAGCTGTGAAGTTGCTGTTACAATCTGCCTCCGCTCAGTACCAACTAGCACTTTGCCTGCATAAGGGGCGTGGGATTGATCAAAATATACCTGAAGCTGTATGTACCTGTTATTAGACCTCTTTTTTGGGATACTGGAGCTTTATTTGTTATGTTTTTAAATCTGTGTTAGCATCGACATTACACATTCTGTGTTAGTAAATTCTTGGTGATTGTCTGATATACTTCAAGACACGTTGTTTTAGAGGACTGACTTGCAACAATATTTTGATTTTTGAGCAGGCTAAGTGGTACCTCAGAGCTGCAGAGGGTGGGCTTGCTAGTGCCATGTATAATGTGTCACTATGCTACTCATCTGGTGAAGGGTTTGCACAAAGTCAACCAGAGGCTAAGAAATGGATGAAACAAGCTGCTAATCACGGTCATAGCAAAGCCCAGTTTGAGCATGGACTTTATCTTTTTTCTGTATGTACATCTCCACTTTTACAAATATGTACACTTGTACACCTACTATGGCTATGTGTTTTAGCTTTAGCTTAACAACCGTAACTTATATCTTGCCTTGCTTCAACCTTTAGATTAAGCATTCTGGTGGTTGCACTATTTCAGGAAGGAGATATGATGAAAGCCGTCGTGTATCTGGAACTTGCTAGCCGTGCAGGTGAGGTTGGTGCATCTCATGTGAAGGATGTAATTCTCCGACAACTCCCAGCTGCTTCACGTGATCGTCTTATGAATCTTGCTGATCAGTGGTGTGCCTTACCTTCGTCGTGCTGACCTGAGGTAACTCAACCTTTGTCAAATACTCATATCCTCCCCCTACCCCCCTACCCCCCTCTCGATTTACTCGAGGTTCATGTTGTCCTTTGTACTAAATATAGATAGCTTGAGACAAATCTGATTTGTTATGCTACTGGTTTGTATGACAGGATAGGACCCAGATCTAGAGGAGGCGGAGCTATGACCTCATGAGACTTAGGAGTATTTTTAAGCAAGAAAGTTAAACAAATGTTTTGTCAATTCGCAATGTATATATGTTTAGAAACATAATATTGATCAACATTGGCTCTAAAGATCTTTTGTGGCCTGGCAGCCTGGGGAAACGGTGGAGCATGAGATGAGTTTCACAATGACCAGAGCCATGCAACTGCTGAGAATTATACATATAAAAAGTTATAGGTTCTAGGAGAGGTTTCAGTGCAACAGGAGAAGGGATTTACTAAATCAAGATTCTGATAACAAAGGGAATATGATCTTTGTGTTTTTGAACGAAGAAGATGGAACATGGTTACTTCTATGTCAATTACTTAATGCTCTGGTGGGTTGTCTCTGAAGTATCTAGCAGACTAGAACTCCAGAAGTATTATTTTGCTTCACTTTACATTCAAATATAGCTTGTTTCAAAAAAACAAAAAAAATAATATATATATATAGCTTGAAAAAATATGTATCTAGTAGACTAGAAGTATTACTTAAGGAGTTGATATGGCAAAAGAAAAAGTCTACAAGGTTTGGGAGATGTGATCTCCATGTTATATTATTCAACATTTGCACCATTTCATAAACCATTTTCGACATCTTACAACTTGATTATTCTCTACCATACTTTTAGAAAAGGCAAAAAGCAAACATGAGCAAATTATGATCTAATATTGTATTCCAATTTACATGAGATACATTCACACCCAATGAAATCAATACGAGAAAACACTAGCATCCAGAGAAGGTATCCTAATCGAAAAAGTTATTAAATGCATCTGACGATATAATCCTTACCGCTTATCTTCTTTTCCAAAAGACGGGTGAGTTATTTTTTTGGTACAAAAGAGGGCGAGTGGTAAAATTGAGTGAAAATGTCATAATGTCGGACAAGATTTGAGACATGTGTTCTCAACTGTAGATTATTCAACCTTTGTTCAATCGAGTAAATTACTCTCGACATCTTGCAACTCAATTACTCTCCATCATACTTATAGAAAAGGCAAAAACGAAACTATGATAAAGCTACTTTCCAATTTGCACAACATACATTCACAACCATCTGAGATAACAGTAGCACTAACAAAAAATATTCCAACATGACAAATTATTAGGTGCACCAAAAAAAAAAGTCCTTCCAACCTTATCTCCTTCCATTAAAAGGGGTGAGTGGTAAAATTGCGTGAAAATGCCAAAGGTAAAAAAAATAACCTGAGTATGGTAACAAAGCAAAATAAAGGCTGTAAAAAATATGAGTAATGAAAGAAACCATGATAAAGGCAAAAATACACCATGATTAATTTGCACAACATACATTCACATTTCGCACCCAATGAATCGTCAATTTCTTCTTTTTTCTTTTTTTGAGGTAGGTAAGGAGGACCCTCACCGGGCCAGACTCTTGGAAAGAAGGGGGGATAAGGGGGATAACCTTCTCCCAAGAGTCCCTAGTGGGGTTTGAACTTGGGACCTCAAGGTCAACAAGCAACAAACCAACCACTAGGCCAAGCCAAGCTTGGTAATGAATCGTCAATATGAGATAATAGAAGCATCAAGAGTAAACACGACACGAACCCGACACGAAATTAGCGGGTTTGGGTTGAGATTTTTGACCCATTTAATTAATTGGGTCAACATGAACACGACACGAAACTAATTGGGTTG
>CAAKMY010055228.1:0-10061 GCA_901111285.1 Corrigiola litoralis
CAATTAATTTCAATTAATTTCAATTTTAAGCTTGTTTGGTCACATTACATTAAACTAATTTCAACTACCTAAAATGCTAAGCTACATGAGGTATATAAGAATTTTTTTATCAAATTTTTCAGTTTTCAACTACCTTTCGAGTCAATTCTGCCAAACATAGCCATGAACTAAATGAAATTTCCACCTCAGGGGTATTTTGGATTAGTCGAAAAAATACAGGGGTATTTTGGATTTTCGTGTATAGTACAGGGGTACACAGGAGAAAATCCCTTGAAATTAAACACACATATTCTCTCAAACACACAATAAAGGTTCAATTTGTCTGGCACTAAAAACTTTAATCCTAAATTTGGGTGATAAGCTTATGATATTATTATATATTCCAATTTTTCATAGTTCATGTAATTTTTTGTGATTGATGACCAACACTCTAAAATGCAAAGTAAGTGAACATTATTCTTACCGTCCATATTTCACATATTACATCAATTTACACATTTTCTTATGTCACATACTATTTTCATATATGATTCATGTGCAATATATTATGGACTCGTAAACAATTCATAAATAGTTATAGAATTTGGGTTTTCGATATTATTATCGATATCGAAAGCGATAATTTGGTAGTCATCAAGGCTCTAGTACGCAAGTGTGTTACTCCTTGGCAAGTCATTCTCATCGTTTGCGAAGTGAAGATATTGCTCCAATATTTCTTTTCTTACAAAGTTCAACACATTTTTCGAAACAATAATCATGCTGCAGATTGGTTGGGAAACATTTGTCATTCCGCTTCTTCTTCAACTTTTTGGTCTTTTGAGTTTTTTGTCACGATCCTCAATCAAGATATAGGTTAGGGCATTCTTGGAGTAGAAGGATCCCTTAACGTGGTTGTATCCAAAACTGATACCATCAGTAACATGTCAAATTTTTTGCGCAATGTATCAATAAATTAATTGTGAATTTGAAGGTATGCCTATATGAGTATGGACCTATATACGGATGCTTGTCTACACCAAATCTGATGTATTGTGATTACTTACTAATCTATAACTAGAGAGGATAAATGTCAAAAGGATAATGAGCTACTCCCTCCAGTTCCGATTATTCTTTCTACTTTGTTTTGAGACACTATTCACAAGTTTAGATTGCTTAAAGATTTCTTTCCAATATATAAGGTAAAACATAATCATGTGGAATCTTGTTTCATTTATCTTAATAAGTAGATTAAGAATATCAATTTTTTTATAATTTTTACTAACATAGAACTCGAGATATTTAGCACACAAAATGTGCATTGGCAAACGTAAAAACACTCTCTATGCAAAATAATATGAACGGGAGGGAGTACTTCGACAGGCGCATGTCGTTTTCATCTAAACAATCTGGGACATTCTGATTTGAGGAAGAATTAGAAGTTAAATTGATCTTTTGAGTTGGGTTAATTAATGCCCGCCTTCAGGTTCAAAATTGTCATATGGTCCTTAAAGTCTAATCTATATGCACATCACTTTACTACCGCAATATATATACCCTTTTACTACTGCAAGATATACCGTTGCATTAGATTTTCTTTCTACATCAAGACCACGGTGAACATGCTTTTGAAATAGAATAACAATGGTCCAAAGTTGGGAACATTTTGCACTACATTTCTTTTTGAATGTTGAGTAGGTGAGCTCCCGTTGTTGGAATGCGACGTTGTTTCATGCAACATTGATTCAAACAGAAACCAATGTCAAAAACCACCAAAGCAATGACTAAGGGTTGACTATCCTAATTGCAGCGTGCCGTTGGGGGCTGGTTGTCCAACTACCATGTCCCACTCTCCGTAATTCCCCTACGGTTAGCACGACACACCAGTATCAGTTAGTTTTTGTTAAGCGCTCATAGATTACCACACCAACTTAATTTCATAGCACTAGGGCAGTAGCTAGGGCAGTAGCTCATGTTTATCCAAAACTTATGCTATCCATATTCTTCAATTCACCTGACATATTAGTATATTACCCATGTCACACATTCCATCTTTGATACTCCGAACTCGGACATGGATGTGGACACTTGGCACTCCATTTCAAGCTCAAGTCTTGTGTTTTTTGAAAGTCATAATCGATCGACACTCAGACATGTATTTGCGTTGGATACTTATAGCCAAGTCCATATAACATATATAGTCATAAACCAGTACTCATTACTCATACACCTGGAAACATGTGTGGTATAAAGAACCTTCCAAATATGTTGTATAGAAATTCTAAGTTTAAATTTCACCGATTATGCTGTGCGAACTTATAAGTTGTCAAAATATAAGACGTTGTTCTTAAAGAATTTTACTCCAGTGTACCTTGCATTGAACTGAGAGCTAGACCAATGGAATCTTGTTGCAACCATTCTATATATATAGACCATTCGAACCTCATAAAATAATAGTCGTACCACTGAATCTGATTGCAGTATATATCGAATATTGATTTTCTATGTCAAAAGTTTGACCATTCCCCGCACGTGATACGGATTGCTTCGCCCCCTTATTCTTAGTGGTAGCAAGAAAGTGCTACGTATGTCATGAAATTGAGCATTGGTTTTGATGTTTGGTCAGATCTTTTGTTTGTGTGTGTCCAGATCCCTCCTCTATGTATCATTGACATTAATTTCACCAATTTGCACCATATTAAACAATAATTTACTTGACTCGACAAACATCCAATGTACAAAAGATAAGTCCTCCACTCTTTTGGCAGGGTTAAGAACTTGCTTTCGGTCAACTAATCAATTCTTCTCGCACTTTTAACAAGATGTAGTAGGTGAAGGCCTTCTCAACCTCCCACCAAAAGAAAACCCGGGGGACAAAAGAGGGGGGGGGGGGGGATGATCAGAAACTAAGCACACGTTTGCTTAAGTAAGAGCGAGATTTGGAGAAGATAGCACATACAAAATCTGAGATAAGCAACTTCATAGCATGCAGGATTATGTTATTTGGACATCTCATTATTTAAGATCAAGTCCTCCATTATCATCAATCAACCACCACAGAAGTGGATCCTCAGAACGATCTTATGAACACCCACAAGGCCAGAACTTGTAGAAAGTTGGAAAGAAAAAACGAACCACTTGACATGGTTTTGATGTGTAAAGGATCATAACTGTGCTCTCAGAGCAGCAAAGGGTCCATTCCCTGACCACCTGTAAGTCTGCAATCTCTATGGGCATGGTATCAAACCTAACCCGAAGGAAAAGTGTTGATTTGCATAACTTCATCCACAAATAAAGGATCTACAGCCTTTAGAAAAAGGTGGTCAATATGACCTTTATCAACATTGAAAGGGGAAAGGAAACCGATCACATTGTACAAACACATGAAGCATAGATGTTATACTTTCTCCAGAACATTCTTCGTCTCGAAAAACGCGTAACTATTCCACATGAAACTGCAAAAGATTCTTTACTGTGGATAACTAATGATGCAGTGGTCAAGGGTTTCACAGAAGAAACCAATAGCTGCCCCCCCCCCCCCCTCCCTTTTTCTTTTAGGGGTATGAGGTTAGTATGCTGTGGTCTAAGGGAGTTCAAATTTAAACCTACTTATATAATGGAAATTTTCCTTACATCAGTTTTATCAACATGAACATATACAAAAATGGTGCTCCTAATCTCGACACACCAGCAGTAAAACCTCATCTACCACAAGTTTATACAATTCTGAACCTGTTCTGTTAGTCAAAGCTGACCTGTTCGAAGGTCTCTGTCCATTCGCTCTGCATTTAAGGTTCCAGGGAGCTCTTTGAAATCCTCGTTAAAGATAGAATACGCACTGCATGTTCACATTAGTATTAGTAGGGTGCAATTGAGTATAACAAGGGTTTAAAAGGAGCAGAAGGAAGGAAAGGGAAAAGGTGTTCAGTTTAGGAGAGTAAATTCCCTTTATAGCAGTAAATATATATAACATCAGAACAATTCTGAACACCACAAATGAGGAAGTACCACAAGATTAAACCACAATATATAAAATGTTTGGTGATGGTATTCCACTTTAAACAGAGAAATGAAGTGATACATTCAATCATGTGACATGGGGAGAAGGAGCAAGATAATATGGCTACAGCATTTGGTGAGACCTATGAGCAGCAGTTTAACCAAAAAATGATATATGTCTGCAAGACCCATCTCAGCTCCTACCTGAGTTCACCCGCTTGGCGATGTCCAAGATTCAGAAAGATGATAGCAAAACCTGTTCCTAATATCTGCACAATAACAAACGGTTAACTTTTTAAGGATACTACTGAGCTAATGACTTGAAAGAAATGGGAAGTTTTTGCTTGCCCCATGGTTAATCTAGAAAGACAGGACAGGTGCAAGTGAAAAGAGAGTCCAGTTATTGCTTTTTTTTTTTTTCAACAGCTACAACACCCAAAACCAAAAAGCTGAGGTTCCACTTTAGCTAGAGAAGGCACTCAGAAACTCCTTTCCTATCTACGCCAAATTAATAACAATCACTCACCTAAAGAATCATTCACATCTCATCATTTAATTGATCCTTTGTATATTGTTCTCTGTATCATCCATGGTAAACCCCAAATTTATCTATAAATCAAGTCTATTTGCTGCGTAACTTTTGCTAATTCAAGGGTTGCACACTCTGACACCTGTTATTATATGTTTGTTCGTCTCAGATTAATACAGCTGGTTCTGAGCCTGACAGAAGAACATTTTTTTTTTTTGATATAAGACAGAAGATCATTTAATTCAGCAAGAGGGGGCATTTACAGAAAAGGTAGTTCTTGTAATCTCTATTTCTCAAGTTCTTTTCAATTTATAAGAGAAAGAGCAGAGGGGTTTCTGATTTCAAAGAAGGCAAAAGATATATTCTTAAGCTTTGAAGTATACTAGTCAAATAAATAAGTAGGCTCACTCAATTGTTTGGGCTTCACAATTAATGTGGAAAAGCAGAAGTCAGTGCATTTTCATTAAAGATCTAATGAGAACAGCAATCCTTTTATTTCCACGGTAATCCTGCACATATAAACCCCCTTCCCCTTAAGCAGTTCTGACAGGTGGCTATTTAGAGAGTAATGATAAAGTTGATCAGGAGAGACAGATCTCCTGAGCTGGGGACTCCATTTCAAGCAAAGAACAGATAGGTCATCTGGATCCATTATATCAAAGATTAACTGTCAATTGAAAGGTTCTATTTGATCATGATAATTGAAAAGGGCTCAGAATTATTGCTTTGGTCCACAATGACACCAAGAAAAGTAATCACGCAACAGCAGAGCTAAGACCCATGTACACAACCACCACAAGATAGCAACATGTAAGTGTAAATAACAGGAAATATGCATAAAAATAGAGTGCAGACTCATTTAACTTACATATAATGGTCCCAGTTCCAACCGGTGTGCAATAGGGGCTAAGATAAACCACAAGATAATACAGGCCCATGCCTTTAAGCTAAGTGAGAAGATTGCGATCAACACGATATCTACGCATGAAACACAACAACTCATTAGACACTAGCTAAGTAAGGTTATGTCACATTAATTTTGTTTATGTCCTCACCCGGAAGCTTCAGTTTATCATGTAAAAGACAAAAGATCCTCCACTTCCATCGGCTAGTTGATTCTGGAGGCTTGAATTTCTAAAACCCGAACAAGCGACAAGCAGACAGCCGAGGAAGGACATAACATCAGATATTGTCTTAGTAAACCAAAGAAATTGAACTAATACACATATATATCAGATTCTAACCAGATCATCTTCATCCTCGTCCTCGTCATCGTATTCAGCGCTTAGATGCTTAGGTGGTGCCTTAGGTCTAACTGCCACAATGAAGGAATCTGAAAAACAAACACTTCATATAAATATTTCACAGCGCGTCAACAAGCTAAGTGCGAGAGTTACATTCAAGAAATACTTTTGATACAAAGCTAGCAACCACTAGACTAAAACCAAAGCATGCTCACTCATAACATACTGAGCACCCACAATTTCAAGTGCTTGCACTCTTAAACACTATTATGTATATCAACAGAGCCATTAGCTTCTAAGCAACTTGATGAGAGGAGAATCAAACACACCCATTCCCCAACTTCGTATAAATAGAAGACAAGAAAATAAATGAAAAGTACCCTGTCTGTATGCCCATACCATTAGAGGATTTCAGACCTCTCTCATCAAGCTACCCTTCTGCTTCATGTAATTTCTTCCAAAGTCACCTTATCGAGCAATTTTGGCCTTTCTTTCTCATCTTTATGCAACAAAGAACTTATCTTTCAACCAAGAAATTTGGACGAGCCATATATATTAGCAGATCTGAGGACCACAAACACTCAAATCATTTCATTTTCTGAGCTAAGTGGCTTCCAAACATACATGGTCAACCTCTCCTGAAGTTTCCCTGAATCTCATCCTTGAGGCATGTCTAAGACATCAGTCATGTAGAAACTTACTGATTTATTTATTTATGACTCTTTCCAAGGAAAGAATATTTATTTTTGGTCAAGGAAAAGAATTTTGTTAAGAGAAGAGAGTAGAAATTTAATAATGCAAGTCTGTAAGTAAAGCAAGTATTTAATTACTGATTAGGCGGCAAAAATCTATTCGGCGTCCACTTTGGATATCTATAAGATACCCCCTTGATGCCTTAGTTATTGTATACTTTATACCTCATCAATTCATCAAATAATGGAAAAAGGTTCTGAACAATATTGAACACTGCTTGGATTTTTGGAACATTCCTGAGATATGATTGTTTAGACCACCCACAAACAAAATGAAGAAAAATTTAATCGCCCTTTCGAATTTCCTTCCCTAAAATCTCTAGCATCATCATAATCCTAACCATAGATGTACTCCTACTGTGGAGGTAAATAGGTAAAGCTTCACCTCTCAATGGCCATCTCTCTCTCGCCCATCTTATCATTGCTCGACTCAAATTAATTCAATTTCCAAATAAATTTCCCGGTTATTTTTCTAAAATTCTAAATAAGCTGTTTGACTTCTCAACAGCACACTTGTGCTTTTGGAAAATCCTTAATTTCCATATATGTCCATTGGTGAATGCTCTAGTGGCTTAACTATCAGGAGATTTGTGAGACACATGTGAGTTATTATTCCCTCTGGCACTTTACAAAAAAAAAAAAAAAATCCCTGGAAAGTCTTTAGTCCAAACACATGCAAGATATATTTTTTTTTTCTCTTACAGGAGAAATCAATTCCTAGGTTATTATTTGGACTTAAACATCAGAGTCCACATACGCTAATGAATGAATTTTAGTGTATGGGGAGAGAAGTCTACTCTTTTAAATAAGATAGATCATATAAGGGGAAAGAGATAACAAAGACTATAACTAAATTTTATTCTGCTTTCCAAAAGCAGTGCTTACACAGTGAAGGGAGTTAATGTTTATTTGTGTTCCATTGAAGGCATTTAGGAGCATATGCTTATGTAGCAAAGCAAGAAATTAGCTGCCACTCTAACAAATGGGTACTGCTTTCTTAAAATGATCAGTAAAAGGTGTGATAGTGAATCGTGTATAATAGAAATGGTTTCCCCCACTCCTCATTAACCTTACAGTTAGCCTTAGGATCATGAGTCAAAGCAAAACAACCACTTGCCAAAATGCACTTAAGGCTACAAGAGCCTCTTTGCAGTAGTTGGGGTGTAGACGTGAGGTTACATATACTCGAACCTCCTTATGGTATAATGATAGCAGTATATGCTGACTTCAACACACATAGGTACAATCCAAAACATCAAGAACACATGAGGGTAGATACATCACATAAAAGGTTCACATGGTAAGTGGAAGCTCTATAGAATATTAAGTTGAATCACTCCAAGTAAGTTCAGTACCGCCATCTGCAAGTTGGATGTAGACATCTTCCCCATATTTGCTATCATGCAAAGCATTTCCTCGTAAAATAAGCTTTAAACTCTCGACGGGTAAATGTTCTTCTTCAGCAACTAATTTTCTCAAATCACGTACCTATGGGGGTGTACAGAGTTTACAACCATGTTAAGAAATTACAACATAAAGCATGCAGTTTTTTAAGCAAGCATTTCAAATTTTCTACGTAAGTATTGTTCTACTGCAGCAAGAAGAAGACTGAAACCAGTAGCCGAAAGCTCGCACTGTAAACCATGTCTAAACCAACAAGTACAAGTCAGCAAGGGTGTCAAATATGGTCTCCATTTTAGCATGTTTATCTTCAACTAGTTAAGCCAAACTCAAGGTACATACTTAATATAGTATCGTCTACAGTTTGGAAGAGAAAGAGAAATGCAGTAGTTGCTGTATTCATATGGAAGACTTTCAAGTAATATCGGATGGTAATTTCTGAAAATTTTTAAAATAAAATTTTGGAAGAGTTCCTCTACACAAATATGGTGTGAACTCACAATTTAACTACACATAAATAATGACCAAAACAAAACATCTAAACCTGCAGATAACAGACACTATGGTATTCCTGTAAGTAACGAAAGAGTGCTGACACCAGTATGAAATTTTACCTAATTGGCTAATTCCATATCCAATGACAGAATTACACTCGGTTATACTCCCGGGAGAACAAGTAAATGAACTACCTGTCTTACTACTATAGTCACATGAACCAACCCTCTCAAACTTAAGCATACATAAATTCGTTCTTTATAACGATCGAGCTATCACATCATATCTATGTCATTTAGAAAGTACTGATTCAAACAGACAGGAATCGCTTGCTTCAATTTTCACAAAGCAAAAGTCTCTAATTTTCTTGGACATCCCAGAATAGTACTCCTAGTAAAGACTATTATTTTGCTGACAAAGGGCGCACATACTAAAGAGATCATTGCAATACAGCCGGAAGTCAGCAAACCAAATAAGTTGTTTGTGGGTTGCGCCAACTCATTTTCCAACATACAAGGCCAATTCAATCATCACCCCACTGAGTCGGAAAATCTTCAGCGTTAGTTAAAAACTAACAATTGTTTTCTATTGCCAAAAAAACACTAAATCATCCTACTGGGGCGGATTCTCATAGTAGCGAGGGGTAGCATAGGCTACCCTCAAATTTATAAAATTTGGTAGAAAAAGGTAGAAAATATAAGTTATCCTGAGAATAGGCTACCCTCATTTTAAATTCTTAATCCGCCCCTACCTACAGAAACTAAAAATTTCCTCAAATGCAATATAGTACCTCCCATTACCACATGTTAAGGTAGTCATGGAATCATAAAGGTATAGAGCACCCCATTACCACTTGCCACCCCCCTTTTGGGGGAATTCTCTTCATGATCAAATCCATTTTCTTAACAAATTTTAACTACCAATCTCATTGCCTAATACTTGAAACCAAGCGACCCGTAAATTTACAGCTTGACCCATCTGAGGAAGACTAATCTCTCTACAAAGCGCCGTAAATTCATACATTTTAATTGACCACTTCTAAAGAGAGAACTTTGCTCAGCATCACTTCCACAAATCAAAACCAATATTGCACAAGCACTACAGACTACCATAAATAAGCATTACTTCAACAGACTATAACAAAATTGTGTGAACCATCAAAATCACTTCATCAAAGACAACATAAAAATCTGATCTTTACAAGTAATCATGCAAAAAAAACATAAATTCTCTAAACTTGATCATACCCAACAAGAAATAAACAATACCAACAATATAAAATCACATAAAAAGTGGAAAAACATAAGAATTAAGAGGTTGGTATTGGTTACCTTGATGTAAGGAGGGACTGTGAGACGAGAAGGGCGAGCAGGGCCAATGGTCTTGAGAATGATCTCAACATTCTTGCTTTCTTCTACTACTTGTATTTCACCCATTTCTATCACTTTTTTTTGATGATCTTTTTATATGGTTTGATTGAATTGTGCAGGAATTTTATGGTTTGTTTGCTACAACCTTGGTTAGTTGTTTTTGGATGATCAATAGTGAATAGGTACTAGGGGTGTAAATGAGACGAGACACCTCACGAGCTACTCGAGATCGACTCGATCAAAGCTCGGTCAATACTCGACTCGTGAAAGCTCGATTCGAGCTCGAACTCGACTC
>CAAKMY010055232.1:0-13025 GCA_901111285.1 Corrigiola litoralis
AAAAAAAGGAAAAAAAAAAAGCAACAGAACACACAGGCACAATCAGAAGTAGGGGGCAATCTCATAGGATCAGAATGACGGAGATTTGTATGGTGTTGAAGTTTTGCTGGCGTTCGTGATAGCTTGCCAGTGCTGAATCTATCTAGCAAGATAACCCAAGATAGCTCTACAACTTTCACATGAATATGGGGTTGACTAACATTAATCGCCATGGAGAATGAAAAACTTGAATAATTGCAAGTCTAAACTAAAATAAAATAAGAAAAATAGTAATAATAAAATTAAAAGTAAACTTTGCAAATATATAAGTCATATAATCTTATAAGAAGAAACCAGGGAGATAAAATAAGAGGCTCAAACATATTGGTCGACAACTCGACATTAATTCCCTCTCCCCACTTGTCTCTCCCTAAAGTTATTCTTTTCACCAATCCCAAGAAGTCTAATATCGCTTTGGGTTACCCTTGCTGTCGTCTTAGCCTCTTAAATCTTCCTCTACCCCTCACCACACCTTATTGATCCTTCTGACTGGTGGTGTATCGTCGGATCTTCTTTTCACATGTCCAAACGAGTGAAAAGTGATTCTACCACACAGCACACTTATGCTAATTCCTCAACGGATCCTTCCAATTAAGTATATTCACAAATCCGGCTTTTGAATATGGCACTGAAGTAGGTTAAATGCATCACAAAGTAGGTGAAATGCATTCCTGTTGTCATAGTTGACTTTTGCTATCCTGCCAATTGTCAGTATGTCTAATACTCAATACTAGGCCAACGACACTCTTCATCCATCGGATGAGTGACCAACTGACCAATTCTATGACGGCTGTAAACAGGTTGTTGTTGCTGTTTTTTTTTTTTTTTTTTAACTATAAAGTGACAGGGAAGTAACTTTGGAGATACTATGGCATATATTCAAGCTATAGCAAGCAGTTCCTGCACCAGAGATTGTGTCTACTTCTGCAATTGCAGAGCAACTTAATTGAGTAATCAACAATTCTTGCAATTGTGTGAACTAGTGAATTACTTGATCTTTTTACAAGCCTGTAACTGTATGTGTTTGATGGGCACACTTAACAAATCATTCTCCTAATGGGTTGGGATGAGTTCAGTGTCACCCGTACACATAGAATTAGTCCACCAGGATTTGATCCCGTTAGTCCAATATCTAAAAGGATAGGTTACTCCAAATTCATATTGTATTGTGAATACTTTACCTTATCCTAGTGGGATTCTCTCGCAAGGCTTCCCTATGTGGTGGCCTGGTGGGTATGAGGGCTAATTCATCTATCTTGTACAGTGCAGACTTGTTGCATAATGCTTCATTTTTATTAATTTAAATATTATTCCCTTTTTTTGTGTCTATATATTTCTTAGACCTTTGCTTTGGTGATGATTATGCTCTATATTGTGCTTGTATCACCACAGGGGCATGGATCTTACAGAAGCATTGAGACTGCAGATGGAGGTTCAAAAGCGTCTTCATGAGCAGCTTGAGGTATGACTTCGTAAGCAGAGATATAATATTCTCAAGGTCTAGGTGCTACGTGTCAATAGTAGCACTTTGTGCGACCTTCTTTTCCTGGTTTTCCAGTTTTAATCTGCATGACAGTAGATGCAGCACATTGTCAAATACTGAGTATTATCTTCATTTGTGTGATAGCCACTTTGTTTATTCTTTGCATTCAATTTTAGATGTTGTTGACCGATGCTACATCAGGAAAACCTATAGAATGTCTGAAAATGGTTGCAGGCATATCGATGTGCATTTATCAACTTGTAGCCTGCAGCCAAAAATGTGTTTGATTAGCTTGTAAAAAATTTACGCATATTTGTTTTTTTTTTCCTCTCTGCATGCGTACCAGGGGCAGATGTAATGAGTTGCAAGAGGGTGCAACTGCACCCTTAAAAAAAAATGTTAAAGTTAAGTTAACCCCTCCTTCCTTTGCACCTTCATTTGAAAATTAAGGCTATTAATGTCTTTAACTTGAATAAAAAAACAACTCTGACTCCTCAAAAAGTTGACCAGTTCTTTTTCTTTCTTTTCCCCAATGCTTCTCTCTTCTCTAAGTAAACACTAATAAAGCATTACTATTAAGTAGCAGTAGCACAGTTCTTGTTCTTCCTTTTTCCCAATGCTTCTCTCTCCTCTAAGTAATAACTAAAGCTGGTAGGTTCAGTTGTGCTGTATCTAATTTACTTCGTGGATTGTTGTGCCCTTGGTTTTGTGTACATGCTATAGTGAAGCTTTGATATCTTTTTCAATTCTCATAAGATGGTATTGACGTTTTCTTTGCTATATGGTTGGACATGTGGTTTTTTTTTTTTTTTTTTTTTGTCTTTTCTACCGTCCTCTGAGAAGAGTCTTGTACATTATTTTCTTTTTATTGTTGTATTTTTTTCTCTCGTAAAAGAATGGCGAAGTTAATTGTCTTTGTTTATGTTTCATTATGAGGAGAACAAGAATTTATGGGATCGGAGTTGAACTCCTTTTTTCCCTTATTTTTTATGATAAATTGGTTTTGCACCCTAGTTTTTGAATCTCCGCCCCTGATGCGTTCAATCGTGAATCATAGAGTGTCTATCAGTTGTTAGAGGGATATATATTTATGATTGTGCCATCTCTTTGTAGATTCAAAGAAATCTTCAGTTGCGTATAGAAGAACAAGGAAAATACCTCCAGATGATGTTTGAGAAGCAGTGCAAATCTGGCGGTCAGAATCTTAAGATTGATTCTTTGACAGAGGAAGAACCTTCTTCCAATGCATCACCGACTACCTCAGGGAAAAGGGATTTTGAGGCTCCCTCTGTTCAAGATCAAAATGTCACAGAAAGGACAACTGATGGTCCCTCAACTCCTGGAGCAACTACTGAGAGGGTCGGAGGGAGAGAGGAGAAGGCACCAACCAAAATTCCTGAGATTCAAAATCTTTGTGATGAAGACGTCCCTGATCTCCAGCTGTCCAAGCGTGCAAAAAACTCAGAGCCAGATTCATCATCAACCCCAAAATCTCCAAAAGAGTAAGGACACGGCACTGCTGGTCAGAGCTGCCGCTGCTGCCCTTATCTAGTGGTAGATTTTGCTAAGACGTGTGAGTATCAGCTGTTATAGTACTTGTATTGACTTTCATGCCAGTCATGTCACTGATACAAGTTTGAAACCTCTAGGTCGTCCCTTTCCTGTTCGTCCCTATGTTCTTTTTAAGATAAAAGAAACCCAGCAGTGGCTTCTTTTTTTAGTTGATAAGGGTCATGGCACCTGATGCTCGTTGGCTTTCTCAGCCTGTATATTATCATAATATCATAGTAAATGCTGAGAAATACTGTTTTGGTGTCATCTAGCGCTTTCCTCTGGCCTAATGATCTCTGGGAGTAAAAGAGTTGATGATGCCATGGCATGATATAGTGAAATCCTTTATTCTTGTACAGTAATGATTCTTTGCATGGAAATGAATGAGATGTCTTTTTGATAGAACATCTACATGCATTTGTTAGTTTTGATTTTTTGGGCATTGGTTAGATTAATTCCTTTGTACTTCATGTACACAATTATAGCCCAGAAAACGGTAGTGGTGCGATTTTTGGCAGTTCTTTTGCAATACAAGAAAAGCAAATCATTTACGGTGATAGCTACGTAGTGATCGCTCTATCTTAGCTTTCTATAGCTGCTAGAAGTTGTTTGGTCAGCAATCAGCATCAATGTTGAGTCGGTCAATTATCACGCACAAGTGATTTCTTTTCTAGTGAAGAAATCTGAAAATGGCTCATATATGTGTATTCTTGATAAGGGATTAATGTCTATGTTAAGGATCAAGTGATATTTTGTTCTTGTGAAAACCATGTACACCCTCTATTACGAAGGGTAAGTCACTCTATCTATGTATAAAGAAAAGCTAAAAATAATACTCCACTACAAGTTACTTGGGATTTCTTTTTTCATTTTTCATACTTCTAATAATATGGCTAATTTATTTACACAAACCAATGAACTAGTAAATGATCTTTTGACACTCTTTGCTCAGCTCACTCTACAAATTAGTGAATGATAAATGACTAAGAAACAATAAACTTTCATTGCTTTAGTAGCTCTTTAATTTTTGTACAAATATGTAACAGAGGGACACGTACCATTGCTGTGCAAAGCTACAATGTGTAGTCGAGGTTCAGAGCAAATGCATACTTTTGTTAAAAAGCTCAAAATAAATTGTAGATCACCATGCCTACAATGAAGAATAAAAACTCGAACATAAAAAAGAAGAAACCATACTAAAATAAAAAGAACAAAGAGTATTAGAAACTGGCGCCAACCATGAACATCCTTTGAATCTAAGTTATGAACAGCAGAGCTTTTCTTTAATCTTTACTTGTTCACTCCTACCATCCTCCAGCTAATCACATCTAACGTCTCTTTGAATCAAACTCATGACTTCCCAACTATCAGTTTGGTAGAAAATCACACATTCCCACCACCCTTGCTCTCCTCATCTTCACTGCCTTTCAGCTTCATTGCAATGCTATGAGACCATCTTTAAAGCCCACCACGTCCTTCTCTTCCTTCCCTTACTAACCAGCTCTTATTTCTCCACTCCTTTGCCTTCGATGGCTGGCCTCATCTCCGGTCATCTCCATGGCGCCGAAGAGGTAAGAAGCCTCTCTGTCTCTCATACAAGTACTCGTACTAGTACTATTAGAGGTTGAAAATTTATGAATGTACAAAATGGTGTGAACTTAGAAAGTACTTCAATTTGGTGCATCCCGCGTAGCCAGGAATGATGAAATATGGGGTCTTCATTATATAAACACACAATCGGCTTTGAGTACGAGGTCACTGGTTACTAACATTTCTTTGTTTACGGAAGTTATTTATAAGTATATGAAGGAAAATATTATTAGTATGGGGTCAATTGACCCCTTTGCTATTATCAATGTGGCTCCGCCATTTCCTACTATTTAGGACCGTGGAGTACGATGATTTTGCTTGTCACGCTGCCTATATATGAAGTTATGAACTTGAAATCACATCATTGAGTAGTCCGGTTGTTGTTTTAATATCAACTGTGTTATCAGAATTAGCATAATTGTTCTTTTTTTATCCATATACGAGAATTACTATAGTCCGGTTATTGTTTGATATATGCAAAAACTTTTTGTAGTAAGGTTATTTTAGTGCTTCACGGCCTTCTTTTCCTTTTCTTGTTGAATGGCAGAATCGTCCTCCAACACGCCAATCAGCAGGGAAACTTTGCAGGGTTTGTGGGGATGGAGTTGGAGTAAGGGATGACGGGGAGCCTTTTGTAGCATGCCTGGAATGTGGGTTTCCTGTGTGCAAACCGTGCTATGAGTATGAAAGGAGTGAAGGCACTCAGTGTTGTCCTCAGTGTAGTATCCGCTATAAGCGCCATAAAGGTTAACCTGTTTTTCTTGATTATTGCGAGTACTTCTTTTTCCAATCTATATCATAATGATTTATAATCATTGCTTCATCCTTGTTGTGTTTATATAAACTGATGGTTTTTGGATAAAATGATTCAGGGAGTCCAAGAGTTGAGGGTGACGAGGAAGAAACCTTTGATGCCAATGATTTTGAGGATGAGTTTCCGATTAAGAGCAGCCAACATAGTACCTCAGATAGGCAGCTAAATGTTACAACTCAATCTGTGAGTGATTTTATTATCAAGATGATAATTTATCTATCCATGTTTTTTAACTTGCATTTCATCTGCATAAAGCAGTTAGATGTGATCTTCATACAAGCTAATGTTTCAGGAGACTGGGGATCATAATCAACAGCAATGGCATGTCAATGGCCCTGCTTTCTCTTCTGTCGCCGGAAGTGGTAAGGAACTCTTTCCGTATACTGCTCAGAAGCAAAGACCTCTCTTATTGTCTCATCCTGTATTTGTGCCTAATATCCTTTTTCCCTTTTCTTGGTTGAATGTTGGATGATTGGTGCAAGTAGTTGCTGGAAAGGAATTTGATGCGGAGAAAGAGATGAATGAAAAGGATTTGGAAGGTGAAAAGGAGGCATTTGGTAACAGTGATCAGTGGAAGGAAAGAGTAGAGAAATGGAAAACTAGGCAAGAGAAGAAAGGCCTAGTGAACACCTATGAAGGTGAAAACGATCCGGCTGAAGAGGACGATTTCCTGTAAGGATTATGCTTTCCTTTTAATTGGAATTCTTATTGTTCTAGCTATACTCCAGTGTTAAAAAAAGTCACTCTAAAGCCACCTCTCCCAAAAAACACATCTCTTAGACCATTAGTAGAAAGGAAAGTATCTTATGACTTGAACCGCTTATGGTAGCTTGCTTATTTACAGTCAGATTTGAACCGCTTATGAATTTGTGATAAACATTCAGGAAATTGAGTTCATGCCAATCATTTGATAAGCAGCATGATTAAAACATATAAACTTAATGATGGAGTAGTTAGTTAGTTTATACTATTATTAACTCATCTTGTGGTTTTTTGTGAGTGGTGCTCCAAATCACCTTAGAATTGGGGATTTCTATCTTGATCATTATGATGATATGGTTTCCTGAGCTCTTCTTCAAACTTGCTATGGTGTAATTTACGAAGCTTGGTTGACAAATTTTCAAGCTTATGCATTATCTGCCTACTTTCCTAGAAAACAAATTTTTTCTTCACATTTATTAACTGCATACTTTCAGACAAAGTATCCAATATAACCAGCACTGACATCTTGCTACTTCAGAATTGCTGAAGCAAGGCAACCACTGTGGAGAAAAGTCCCAATACCATCGAGCAAAATCAACCCTTACCGCATTGTTATAGTCTTGCGGCTGGTCGTCCTCTGTTTCTTCTTCCGATTTCGAATCTTAACCCCAGCATATGATGCCTATCCATTGTGGCTTATCTCTGTCATATGTGAGATATGGTTTGCTTTTTCCTGGATTCTTGATCAGTTCCCCAAATGGTTCCCCATCAACCGCGAAACTTACTTGGACCGCCTGTCATTAAGATTTGAACGGGAGGGAGAGCCTAACCATCTGGCCCCAATTGACGTTTTCGTTAGTACAGTGGATCCACTTAAGGAGCCACCCATCATAACCGCAAACACAGTTTTATCCATCTTGTCTGTGGACTATCCAGTTGAGAAGGTGAGCTGCTATGTTTCAGATGACGGGGCTTCTATGCTCCTGTTTGATACACTGTCAGAAACTGCTGAGTTTGCAAGGAGATGGGTTCCATTCTGCAAGAAATATAACATTGAGCCAAGGGCTCCTGAGTTTTACTTTTCTCAGAAGATGGATTACTTGAAGGATAAGGTCCAACCCACATTTGTCAAAGATCGAAGAGCCATGAAAGTAAGCAAAGAAACTCATATGTTATTATTACAATCAACTAAAATGAACCAAATGGAACTTAACTGCATGAAATGAAGTATAATCAAGATGGCTGACAAATTTTTCCTCTGTTCTTGATTACCAGAGGGAATATGAAGAGTTTAAGGTAAGAATAAATGCATTGGTGGCAAAAGCAGAGAAGAAACCAGAAGAAGGGTGGGTCATGCAAGATGGTAGTCCATGGCCAGGGAATAACACTCGTGATCATCCTGGCATGATCCAGGTTTAATATTTCTTCTCATGTGCTTATATTTTGAGACAGAAGCAATATGCTCATATAGGATGCCCTTAGCTTGCACGTTTCTTCTCGCTTTATTCCGGGACTTGTTCTAGATACTAAATGCTGATATGCCATATAATGCAGGTTTATCTAGGAACCGAGGGTGCTTTAGACGTGGAAGGTAAGGGGCTGCCAAAGCTCGTTTATGTTTCACGTGAGAAGCGACCTGGATACGACCACCACAAGAAAGCCGGTGCCATGAATGCATTGGTCAGGGCTTCAATTTCCAATATAGTCCTTTGTGTTATATTTTGATGGTTCTTCTATCTAGTTTGTAACCTGATTACTCCCTTCTTTTGGTCATTAGGTTCGTGTCTCAGCAGTTCTTACAAATGCCCCATTCTTGTTGAATCTTGATTGTGATCACTACATAAACAACAGCAAAGCAGTGAGGGAAGCCATGTGCTTTCTAATGGATCCTCAGTTTGGCAAGAAGCTTTGCTATGTCCAATTTCCTCAGAGATTTGATGGTATTGACAGACACGACAGATATGCAAATCGCAATGTTGTGTTCTTTGATGTAAGCTGAACCCATTTAATTGCAACTTTCAGTACCTCCCTTTTTTTTTAACAGTTCTGCTACTGATGAGATTGTTTGTCACTGCTATACCATTCCATATCTGATTGTAGATCAACATGAGGGGCTTAGATGGGATTCAAGGGCCAGTCTATGTCGGAACTGGATGCGTATTTAACCGGCAAGCTTTGTATGGATATGATCCTCCAGCATCCGAGAAAAGGCCAAAGATGACATGTGACTGCTTGCCTTCTTGGTGCTGTTGTTGCTGTGGCCCAAGGAAGAAGTCCAAGTCAAAGTCGAAGAAGAAAGGACTTAAGAGCTTACTTAGTGGGTTATATAGCAAGAAGAAGAAGACACTCATGGGGAAGAAGTACTCCCGAAAGGCGTCAGCACCTATATTTGATCTTGAAGACATTGAAGAAGGACTAGAAGGTTATGAGGAGTTGGAGAAATCATCTCTAATGTCCCAGAAAAACTTTGAGAAGCGATTTGGTCAGTCACCAGTTTTCATCACTTCAACACTCATGGAAGATGGAGGTCTCCCTGAGGGGGCAAACTCAACATCATTAATCAAGGAAGCCATTCATGTTATTAGTTGTCTCTATGAAGAAAAGACAGAATGGGGCAAGGAGGTAAGCATAAAATTAGTTTGTACTTTGCTCACAGACTTCTTATTGACTGAGCTCATAATTTGTGTCATCAAACTTTCTCACTTTTGTGAACTGAGTTGGTTTAATTTAGGTAGCTGCTAAACTACATTACTACAGTGATATATTCAGCATGACTGAAGATCTTAGTTGATTTGATGGCATCTTTTGT
Source organism: Corrigiola litoralis (assembly GCA_901111285.1). Lineage (NCBI taxonomy): Eukaryota > Viridiplantae > Streptophyta > Magnoliopsida > Caryophyllales > Caryophyllaceae > Corrigiola > Corrigiola litoralis. The sequence goes on from CAAKMY010055232.1 coordinate 8,989, forward strand.
CAGTGATGTAATGATTAATTGTGATGTTTTGTTATACAGATTGGATGGATTTATGGGTCCATAACAGAAGATATCTTAACAGGATTCAAAATGCACTGTAGAGGATGGAGATCAGTGTACTGCATGCCCAAGAGACCAGCCTTCAAGGGATCAGCCCCAATAAATTTATCAGATCGGCTGCACCAAGTTCTTCGATGGGCTCTTGGATCAGTTGAAATCTTCCTCAGTCGACACTGTCCTCTGTGGTATGCTTACGGTGGGAAGTTGAAGTGTCTAGAAAGGCTTGCTTATATTAACACCATTGTTTACCCTTTTACCTCAATCGCGCTGCTTGCATACTGTATATTACCAGCTGTCTGCCTTCTTACTGGAAAGTTCATCATCCCAACCGTAAGTAATCTTTACAGTATTGCGTCCATTTGGAGCGAAGCTCGGGATAACGATATACTGTCATTTTTTAGATTATGCATTTCAGACGTCATTTAGAACGAAATGTAGGGAAAAGGAGTCATATCATCATTAAGAATATCTTAAGAGAGAAAAAGGGAAGTACGTCCATGTAACAAATCAGTAGTGCTTAATATTGATTTATCTCTATTTTCCTTTTTCGCAGCTGACAAACTTCGCTAGCATATGGTTCTTGTGTTTGTTTATCTCCATCATAGCGACTGGTGTGCTCGAGCTCAGGTGGAGTGGAGTAAGCATTGAGGACTGGTGGAGAAACGAGCAATTTTGGGTGATCGGTGGTGTCTCAGCTCACTTGTTTGCAGTTTTCCAAGGCCTTCTTAAGGTGCTTGCTGGGGTTGAAACAAACTTCACTGTCACTTCAAAAGCCGGTGAAGACGCAGAGTTCGGAGAGCTCTACCTCTTCAAGTGGACTACCCTTCTCATCCCACCCACCACCTTGATCATACTGAATATGGTTGGAGTTGTGGCCGGAGTATCCGACGCCATCAACAATGGATACGACTCATGGGGCCCGTTGTTCGGGAAGCTCTTCTTCTCCTTCTGGGTGATTGTTCACCTGTATCCTTTCCTAAAGGGTTTGATGGGAAGGCAAAACAGGACACCCACCATTGTGGTGCTCTGGTCTGTTCTATTAGCATCCATTTTCTCTCTGCTGTGGGTTCGGATTGATCCTTTTCTGCCTAAGCAAACAGGTCCTATCCTCAAACAATGCGGGGTAGAGTGCTAGCCTAATTTTGCAGAAGTTTGGTACTCTTTATTCTGCTCTTGCAACATCATTTTTTGTCACTTTTCTTTCTTCATCCGATTAAAATCCTCTTAAGTTCAGTAATTTTGTAAATAGGACTAAGAGATGCTGATGATGTCTCTTGCACTCATGTACCATTTGAAATCTTACTGTTTCGGTGTTTAGATACAGTTTCCAGCTCACATAATAGTCAATAACGAAAAAGCATTGCCTGAAGTACATCACAACACCATCTTTTAGGAGGCTCCCGCACAAACGGGGTAATGAAAGGTCACATGTAGGTAGCTTTACACCTAGAGCTAGCAAGACCGAAGTGAACAACCCGAAAAATTCAACTAGACCGAACTCGGGAAAAACATAACTCAAAACTGTACATACCGGATGCTTAACCGAAATCCGATATGACTTGAAAATATAAACTTGAACCAAACCCCATCCGGATCTCACCAAACCCGATACAACTTGAAGCCTAACTCAGAATATAATCCAAATTTAACAAAGTTAGCAAGACCGAAGTGAACAACCCGAAAATTCAACTAGACCAAAAACATAAAATTTTACATACCGGATGCTTAACCAAAATCCGATATGACTTGAAAATATAAAACTTGAACCAAACCCCATCCGGATCTAACCAAACCCGAATCAACCTGAAACCTAACTCAAATTAATTAGAATATAATCCAAATTAAACCAAGTTATTGTGTACTTAGTAACTTGATTTTCATTATGAATACCAAACTAAAAAGTAAACGAAATGGTAAAGCAATTGTCGTTATGAATGGAAAAACCATGGCCAAATAAATTTCAAAAAAGGTGTTGGTCCAGTGGATCTCAGCTAACTGGGTACTAATGGATCTGAGCAGCACCGGCCCGTTATCCTTCCACTGACAAGAGCGGGAGGTGCTCGTTGCTCTGTGAAACCAGCCTCACGCGGTCTCCTCCACTTTAAGGCCCATTTTGCCTAGCCCTTCGACCAGACCAAATGAGCCAGCTCCCAACTTGGAGAGGGCGAGCCAGCATATTGCTAACCCAAGACCCGACCCAGTTAATTGAGTCCGTGTTCCAACACTCTGATGCTCCCACTTGGGTTACAAGTTCACGCGACTGAACTCAGCGGCATGTAAGTGATACCGTCACATTTTAAAGTGTACTAAACATAGCTGTTGTACCGATGTGGGACAAATAGTGTATTACATTTTAAAAAAGAAACTATACGTACAAGAGTACACTGCGAAAGATATGATCATATGAGCTGCACTTCCATCAAATCCCTCTAAAAACTCGCTAGTTTTGTAACTAAAATGTGTATTAGATTATGAGGTGGGCCTTTTTTCCATTGAGGTAGTTTGAGGAGAGTTGTAGAAATGTTAGGTTGCTTAGGTTCCCAATGGAAGGAGGGATTGGACCTGATAGTTGGTTTAATGAGAGATCAAGCTCTTTCAAGACTTTCAAAGTTCCAATTTCTGAGGGTATGGAACCAGTGAATCTGTTATTGTATATATATAGAAACTCAAGTTTGGTCAAATGCCGGACTTCAGGTGGTATAACCCCACTGAACTGATTCTGCTGAAGCTGCAACTCAGTCAAGTGAGTCCAATTTGTGAAGAAATATGGGGAGATCTCACCATCTAGGTCATTTTCAAACAAGCGCAAAAATGATATATTCCGTAGATTGGTCAAAGACAAAGGTAACTCGCCAGTGAGTAAATTACCCTCAAGAGCGAGGAAGCTAAGCTTAGTACATAAACCAAGCTCTGAAGGTATCGTAGAGTTCAATCTGTTCCAACTAAGATAGAGTTTGTTAAGGTCCTTAATTTGGCCTATGGAGGACGGAATTCTTCCGGTCAGTGAATTGTATTCCAGGTGGACAATACTGAGGCCAGAAATTGAACCAATACCCTCGGGGATTGAACCAGAGAGCTGGTTTATGCTCAGATCAAGATAAAAAAGATTGGCAAGCTTGGATATATTAGGTGATATCGGTCCAGTAAATGTATTATTACTAAGGTCAAGAACCTCAAGCTTGGGAAGGCTGGTGAAAATGGATTCTGGGATGAACCCCCTGAATTTATTATTTGACAAATAAAGGGCAGACAAATTGCTGCTATTTAAAATGAAGCCTGGAAACTCACCATCTAGTTCATTCATTGTCAATCTTAAGGCGCTCAAGAAAGGCAGGGTAGGAAACAAAGACCAATCAGGACTTTTTAGCTTATTAAACCCAAGATCTAGGATTCTTAAACCCTTCAAATTATTAAGATCAACTGGAATTGTACTGCCTATACCGTTATTGGACAGGAAAAGAACCTCAATTTGTGATAACTGACCAATTTCGCTAGGAATAAATCCATTAAAAAGGTTAAAACTGAGGTCTAATTCAATGATTTTAGATAGTTTACCAATGCTTGGAGGGATTTGGCCCTTGAGACTGTTGTTCTTCAAAGAGAAGGTCGTCAGATTAGGAAAAGCACCGAAGTTGAAGAAGGTGAGCGCGCCGTTCAGGTTTTTACTGGACAAGTCGATTTCAGTGACGATATTAGAGTCATCACACAAAATACCTGTCCAGACGACGCAAAGGTCTTGGCCATTGGATAGCCTCCATGATGTAAGACTATCAGCTTGAAATAAGGACTCTTTCCAACTGATAAGTGCTTCAGCTTCGCTTACAGTTGCTGTAATTGGAGTAAGGTGTGTTGCAAACCACAAGCATATGACAATTCAGTGAATCACAAGAACATGAGAAGAAGCCTTCGCCATGTCTCATAGCCTGATAAAGTGCACTCTATTTGGTAGCATCTGTTAGTGCAATAATTCAGGGGTA
>CAAKMY010055237.1:310-10808 GCA_901111285.1 Corrigiola litoralis
TTATTGATTTCTATTATGTGATTGCCCATTTCAAATGACGTTAGAAATAAAATCAAATATTAAAGTAAGTGGATTATTATAAATTGTTCGACATAAGTGTAGTTTTATTTTATTCCTATGATAATTATATTATTTTTATCATTTTACTTGCAATTTCTTCTTCATTATTCGAAAACCAAATCATTATTTATTCTCCATTCATTTGACCCATTTTAATTTAATTTTGATCCCATTCTAACATCTATTTAGGTTATAATGACTGTAATTTCCTCTTCATTATTCGAAAATATTTAAGTGATTTGTTTAATTTTTGTCAGAATTAATTATATTAGGACAATAAATTTAATGCAAAAACTTTAAACATAATTATAAAAAAGGCCATAGTGAGTGAAATTTTGAAAATAATCATCTCATGCTTTGCATGGGGTTGTAAACTATTTATATTGAAACAACAACTTCTGCTGCCAAATGTCGCTTTCTCATTAAACTGTCACATGTCATCTTCATAATTGTTTAGCTGCCATGTCATTTTGCCCAACAGAATTAATTAATCAATTATTAATTAAATGATTTGATAAATCAATATAAATAAATGATGCTTGATTCACGTAATAAGTAAATGATTTCGAATCCACGTTATTACCTTTTACACAAAAATATATCAATATTGTTATAATTAGGGGATATTTTCTTCCCTATATTGCTGAAGTTATTTGTAAAGATGATCTTTATTATATCCTTCCTTCCGTAAAAGATTATTATACCATGACATATAATTACCTCTGACATCATTCTAATTTTTTTCCGCCCAAGACACCCTAATATAATTAAGGAAAACATAATAAAAATTCTTTAATGAAGGACATAATCTATGTAATCTTTACAGAATAAGATATTCATCTTACGCTTCTTGATATGCCCCTTTTTCCATTCCCTTTGACACGCCGCTTTATTTTATCTACCTTCTCAATCACACCTCTTGAAATATCTCCCTTGTCTATACTATGTGTTTCTCAATTTCTATGGCTACGGTAGTGGTGGATAGAGCCTGTGCTCCACTGTCAAGCTCTATCATGGTTTGTTCTATTTGTCGAGTTGTTTTTTGGTATTAGTTCTTTATCTAATCTGTTTTCTTATTATGATAATGATGTTGTGATTGGATTTTGACTACTTAAGATTTATTTAATCTGAATTGCTGCCACTTTATGCATGGTACTTAGGTCATACTATACGTTTTATCATCAGGCCCGGCTTAGAGGGTGTTTAGAGTGGACAACCGAACAGGTTCCCCGAATTTCTGGGGCCCAACTTACCTGCAATACTGTGCACAATATAACTATCCGTGGAATACTACCAGTTATGAGTGTGTAGCTTAGTGGTTATGTATGTCTTATCTTTGACAGAAGACTCATGTTCGATTCCTTCCGTTAGCAGTTTTAACTATTTAATTTTGGGCCCCTCTTTTGGGTTTGTTAGGTTTTACTTTTTACCCACTTTTCATTACTAAGAGAAACAACACAACTATCACTCGTACAACATCCCTTTTTTTCATTTTAGTATTGTTTTCCATATCTATAATTTATTCTTCCTTAATTTGCTATTGTTATTCTTCTTTTCTTGCTTTATGGAATATCTTGATTCAACTTCTTTTACTAGTTTATATATATAACTATTGATAATGCATTTTGGTAATTACTCTTTTTTTAATTGTAAATATATGGATCATTATTCTAGACTTACCCTAATATAAACAATAACATAATTATAATTTTTATTTAAGGGCTTCAATTATAGAACTTGCACAGGGCCCCCAAAAAGTCGGAGACGACCCTGTTTATCGTCGTTTGCAGAGCACTCTAACTATTTTGTTACTAGGTTAATTATTGACTATTAGTCTATTATGATATTTTATCTCATTAGTTTAACTAATCAACCTATTTGAATATTGGGTTTTGCTCTTAAGTCAAATGTGTATGCTATCTTTATATGTTTTGCTTTTTTGTTCTCTATAAAGTTTTCGAACTTGAGTTTTTTTGTGGGTTCTCAACGAAAATCGAAGGGGCATAGGCGCATAGCTTAAGTGTGTACTATTCAGAAGAATGCATTCCAAGGCACTGAAACCAACTATAGACTATAAAGGTTTCAGTATCTAATTAGTAGTTTATGATCATTTAATTTGTGAATATCTTAATAGTCTTTCTGACTTTGTTGTTAATTTTCTCTGAGTTATGCAATATTGTGGTGCTCGGATTTTTGATATGTTATGGGCCTATGGCGTAAATGTTGTTTTTTGATGGTTAGAAAAGTAGCATAGGGGAGTGTTAAGTTGCTAAATTTGGAACAAAGGAGAGGTTGTTCGATTTTATAACCAAACGGTTATCAATTCTTAAGTCAGAATATGATGATCACTATTTGTTGGATGTCATATTCGCTTGGATTAATACTCACCATGATAGTGATATCTGTATCTTCCATTGTTGGTAGAATTTCCCCAAGCTTAGCCCTGTGAACATTTCTTTCCCTTTTTTGTCTTTTTTTTTAATTATCTACATTTTATATCTCTTGATGTTGTTCATGTGTTAGATAAGATGATTACTCATTCTTTTACTTTATCTTCAGTGTTTATCCCATATTAGACGCGAAGTTTTCGAATGTTGATTGGCGAGACTTCAGTACACTTAAAGTAGGGAGGCAAAGTTACTTGTGATATCATTGTGCACACATCATTCAAGTGGGTCTAAGGGGCTTTGTTATCATTTGCAACTATATTTCCTTAAGTTGTGGTAATTATGTCTGACTCCAATTCAAAATTTCAAGCAACAATTGATTACCATGTGTGCGAAGCATTGGTTGATTCAAGCTTTACAAATGCAGTTCATAGTTGGCAATTCAAAAGCATGGGAGTTCTCATTTACAGTTTGGCGGATGATATGTAGATTTTTTTTGACACCGATAATATGTATATTTAAAGATTTTTCTGCGACTTTGGTTCACCTTCTATTACTTTGCTTTGCTCCTTATTTTCTTTGCTGAATATTAAATTTTTCTTTTGTGATTTTAGTACGTTCTTATTTTATTTACTCCATGAATATTAATGTGAGTGCGTGTTTTTGTAATTTTACTTTACTATAAGGTTAATATTAGTTGCACACATTATTCCAATTTTTCTTTTTTTGTATTTGCAAGTCGATGGGAAATTCAAAAGCATTTCGATTGTTCGGAATCTATTAGTTTCTTTTGTTATTGCTAATAAACAAATTCTAAGAGTTTTTATATGTATATGTCATTTGTCCAGGTAGGCTATATGATCACCTTTTTTCATGATTCTTTCACTACATAGTTGTTGTCGTTTGCTAGACTAAATTTATTTATTTTTTTTTCTTTTTTGCAACACTAAGTTGATGGAATTGTTCCACGTCCAGTCGTCCACCTTTGTTTCAACCTATAAGTTTGTTGTTGTTATTGCATATGTCAATTATGTGAGCTAAATAAGTAATTTTTAGGGATTGTGTTGAAGAATTTCATTTTTAAGGTTTGGTGGGTGGTGATATACATATCATGAATAGGCATAGGGGTTGCCAATCTAACTACTATTCTATTCAAATTCCTTATTTCTTAATACTCTGAGGAGCCGTCTGATGCATATCTCTTTTCTTATCTATATTCTTATACTACCTACCACTTCCGCACCTACAGATACACCCTGTCCAAACTCACCTTTCTCGCCTACACAAACATGCACCAACTCCAAATTCTACTCCTACTCATAATCCACCACCTCCCCCCCCTCCCCCTCCTCCCCTAGACCTACAACTCGTTCACAACATGGGATACATAAACCCCGTGTCAAGATGAACCCCTAGCCATTAAACACAACTCTAAAAAACCGAACCACAAAATATCACACAAGCTCTTAAATCTCCCCAATGGCGTGCAACAATGCAAACAGAGTATGATGCTCTAATGCGTAACTGCACATGGATTTAATTCCCTCTGCCTCCTCCTAAAACCTAGTTGGCTGTAAATGCGTGTTTCGCACTAAGTATAACCCTAATGGCACTATAGAACGCTTCAAAGCGCGTCTTGTTGCTAAGGGATTCCACCAACGTCTAGGCATAGATTACCAAGAAATGTTTAGTCCAGTTGTTAAACCTGCATCTGTCCGAACTGTCTTGTCTATTGTTGTAGCTCGTGATTGGCCACTCCAACAAATCGACATTAACAATGCCTTTCTCCAAGGCAAGTTACATGAAGATGTTTACATGGAGCAGCCACCCGGCTTTATTGATCCTACTCGTCCCTCTTATGTTTGCAAACTCAAACAAGCGCTTTATGGTCTTAAACAAGCACCTCGTGCTTGGTACAATGAACTAAAGTCTTATCTTCTTACCCTAGGGTTTCTAAATTCCATCTCGGACTCTTCTTTGTTCATTCTCCACAAAAAACAGTCTATTATCTATGTTTTGGTTTATGTCGATGATATTATCATCACAGGATCAAACTCCACTCATGTCCAACACTTTATTACTCTCTTATCAAATCGTTTTTCTCTTAAGGACCTAGGTTCTCTTTCGTACTTTCTAGGTGTTGAGGTTCAACCTCACCCCCTCGGCCTGTTTCTCAATCAAAGCAAATACAAATGTGATCTTCTTTTAAAATCCAACATGGCTGGCGCCAATTCCTCTCCCACACCTATAACTTCCTCCTCTACTCTTTCTCTTCATGCTGGTTTGCCATTGCCTAATCATAGTGAATATCGTGCTCTCGTTGGTAGCTTGTAATACCTCTCACTCACATGGCCTGATGTTGCTTTTGCTGTTAACAAACTCTCTAAGTTTATGCATAAGCCAACTGATCTTCATTGGGGGGCGCTTAAACGCTTGCTTCGATATCTTGCAGGGACTATCCACCATGGCTTGCTACTCAGACGAGACTCACCAGTAACACTTCATGCTTTTACAGATGCAGATTAGACAGGTGACAAAGATGACTATGTATCTACCACTGGCTAAATTGTTTATCTTGGTAAGAATCCAGTATCATGGAGTTTTAAAAAGCAAAAGACTCTTGCTCGATCCTACAATGAAGCTGAATACCGTGGCATTGCTGCCACAACTGCTGAGGTCCTTTGGCAAATGAATCTTCTCAAAGAGTTTGGGTTTACTTCTTCTGCTGTCCCTTCCATTTATTGTGATAACATGGGAGCCACTTATGTTGCTGCAAACCCTAAATTCCACTCTCGCATGAAGCATTTAGCACTTGATTACCATTTCGTTCGAGAGAATGTTCAACAGGGAGCCCTGCGTGTGTCTCATATCTCAGGCACTAACCAACTTGCTGATGCATTAACTAAGCCTCTTTCATGTCCACGCTTGCAAGACTTGATGTCCAAGATTGGCCTCACCTTTAGACCGTCCATCTTGAGGGAGCCTATTGAAGATACAACAAACCGTAGTCATACGCATGACAAGGGACTACTCCTTAGGACTAGGAATACTCAATCTATCTAGTTCCTGTAATTTAGTTCTTGTTATAAGTAACTACTTGTATCTATCTAGTCTTAATAGTCTACATTAGCTCCTAGGATATAGTAGTTTAGATTAGCTTAGATACTTGATTCTAGAGAGGTTGTTACACTCCTCACTATATATACATGTATATGCCATTGAATGAATACAAGTTTAATTCATCATTCTATACTAAATAACCCCATGTGTATATGGTGCTCCATATACATGAGTATATGTTCCTATTTACCCTTATATTATTATCAAAACTTTTATATTTTTATAGACTTATTTGTCGTTAATTTAATGATATGATTTCATAATATTTAACGAAATATTTTTTGTACTTAAAAAGAAGGTCAAAGACTCACATGAAAAAGTGAGAATGACAAATAAACTTATATTTGAGGGAATACTATATTATTTGGCGATGTTTAGGATTTTGTGATATAAGTTTAGATAGTTTTTGTGAGTTTTTATAGTTTTAGACTATTTTGTAGAATATATATGTGATTTTGTTTCAGCTTTTATTATATTATCTCCTTTTTCACATTATATGAGGTGATTTTTTGATCGTTAATAAATTAAAAAATATGATAGCAAAATTAATTACATAATGATTATATACAAGCATTTTGAAATGCAAATCTAATCATTATAAGTTTATAAGTTGATTATATTTTTTTTATTTTGAGACATTAATATTAAAGGTATGATATAGGTAAGTGTGGAAAGTCAAATGTAAAGAATTGGTGGGAATAAAGAAAGTAAAATATTATTATTTGGTTTCAGCGATGTTTGGGATTTTGTGATATTTTATTGATAATTTGTTCGAGTTCTTTTTTATTTTGAGTTATCATAACATTTCGCAAAATATATATGATTTTGGTTTAGTTTTCATTAAAATTTTGAAAATAGTAAAAATATTATTAATGTAATTAGTAATATCAATTACTTTATGAGTTAATTAAACTTTTGTTTATCACTATGAACAGTAATTGGATGGCAATTAAGGGTACGATTAGTTTATAGAAGTGTTTGAGGATTGGGATGGACTTTTCTCAAGTGTTGTGTGAACTAGTACAATGACCAAAAAACTATTGCTCCAACACTTTACTCAAATTAAAAAACTAGTTTTGTGCCCGGCGTTGTTTAAGTTTGTAACTTATGATCTTTTTATTAGACTTTTTATAATTGATTATGGTTTTTATTTCATTAAATTATGATTTGGATTTAGTTTTCAATACATAGGATTATAGTTTGCAAGATAATAATAATATCTCTAATGTTATACATGATATTAGTTTTCTTATGAGTTAATTGTTATTAATTTTAACATTATGGATAGAATTATATGGTCATTAAGTGGATTTTAGTGTAAGCAAATTTGACGCCCGTTTTTAGTGAGTTATCATATATGTGATAGCATTTGACACACGGTGCAATGTCGTGGTCGAACGTCGATAGAATGCTCTATTTATACAATACACTATCATTAAAACTCGTTATTGCACAATTGAGATGTCCATTGGCTCCTCCAAATATAGTATTATTCAATTAAATCAAATCAAGGGACATAACTCATTTCATTTTCTATATATGTTTTTCCCTAAAGATATACACTCATACATATCAAAAAATAATGATTTTTTCTACATTGATTTTTTTTTTAATTTAAAAAAAATCTCACATCCTCCATTTTATCCAAAGTTTTGCATGGTGATTTAACTATAGATAAATTATCAAAGCAATAGGTGGGTGAGTAGGTAAATAACAATTTGAAAATAAAAAGAATAATTAATTATAGATTGTGTCTATTTTTTTTTTATTTTTTTTTTGAAAGAAAATAGGGAGTATATTTCATTCATAAAGGAATTACAACCCTGACCTTCCAAAAATGGAGGACAGTCCACTAATAATCAGTCTAAAAGGCTATCAATGACATTCTCATGTGCACCATTAGCAAAACAGACATCCTAATGCTAACTACATATTTGATTCTCCAAATAATCTGATCAACAAACCTGACTCTCTCTTGAAAGATTCGAAGGTTTCTTTCAATCCACAATTCATATACTGTGGCAGCAAGAGCACACCTATAGAGCTTAGAGGTTTGACTCTTCCCTCTGGCAGCACCATACAACCACTTCAGCTCATGCGATAGATTCTGAGCAGACTTACTCAAATTCATCCATAGTAAAATGCTCTGCCAAATGCTATGAGAAACTGAACAACTGAAGAAGAGATGACTTCTAGATTCCAGCCCTTTATAACAGAGACTACACCTATTAGCTACGCATAAGCCTCTTTTAGATAGATTATCTATTGCAGGCAAAGCATTCAGAGTAGCTAACCAGGTAATAATGGAATGCTTGGGAACAATGGAGCTGTCTCACACACTCCTAGACCAAGCCTTTCTCTGATGAACAATTATGAAAAAATCATAAGCTGTAAGGGTACTAAATTTACCCTTAGAATGCCAACTATGCAGCTGAGCTTGAGCCAAAGGAATGTTACCTGCTCGAGTAACAAACTCATCCCTTAGATATAGCAGACTCCTCCAAAATTCAGCAGAACCACTCTTAAGCCTCACAGTCCAAATACAATCACCCTTTAAATGATACTTCTGCACCCATTGACACCAGATATCAGCATGGTGAAAGTGCAGCTTGCTAATCCATTTCATGACCAGGGCTTTATTCCAGCTCAAGAGCTCCTTGATGCCCAAGCCTCCTTCAACTTTAGGAGAACAGATGACCATCCAACTTTTAAAAACCAGCCTCCTGTGACTCTCATTACTACCCCAAAGAAAGTTTCTACACAACTTATTGATTTGTTTAACAATACCCACTGGTAGAATTAGCCCTGAACACCAAAAGCTATCAATACCAAACAACACATAATCAATGAGTTGGGCTCTACCAGCATAGGAAAGCAGGTGATTAGCCCAGTGGTTCAACTTGCTTCTAATCTGCAAAATAAGAGCCTGATACATATCAGCAGAAAGCCTAGAAGAATTAAGGGGGAGACCTAAGTACCTAAAAGGGAAAGCACCCTATGTAAAACCCAATAGCAAGCAAGATTTGCTGCTTAACATCATGATGCACTCCCCCAAAATAGGCACAGGTCTTCAAGGGATTGGCTTGCAAACCAGAGAAAGCAGCAAACTGATTCAAGCAATAAGAGATAGACTGAACAGCTGGAACATCCCCTCTACAAAAAATTAGCAAATCATCTGCAAAAATCAAATGATTAAGCTGCAATCTAGAGCATTTAGGGTGATGATAGAAATTCCTATCATTAGGAAGATGCCTCAACATTCGAGAAAGCACTTCCATGCACAAGACAAAGAGGTAAGGGGAAAGAGGATCCCCTTGCCTCAAACCTCTTTTGCCTTTAAAATACCCTTTGCATTCTCCATTGATGTTGAGAGTAAAAGAAGCTCCAGTGAGGCAAGCCATAATCCATCTGACAAACTTATCAGGAAACCCATAGGCAACAAGACTCTCCTTAAGGAAACTCCACCCTACAGAATCAAATGCCTTCCTTATATCTACCTTAAGAATGCACCTAGGAGAGACATTTTTCTGGCCATACTTGTTAGCCAGCTCCTGAGCCAACACAACATTATCAAATAAGCTCCTGTTTTTAACAAAAGCAGATTGCTCATAACCCACTAGAGCTGACATAGCATCTTGCATTCTATTGGCTATAACCTTAGTGATGGTCTTATAGACAGTAGAACAACAAGAGATGGGTCTAAAATCTAGGACAGAGTCTGGAGTTGGAACCTTAGGAATCAAGACCAAAAGGGTTGAATTCACCTGAGGAATAAGCTTTCCAGTATGAAGGAAATCCTGAATGGCAAGGCAAAAATCATCCCCCACTATGCTCCAGGCCTTCTTGAAAAAACAAGAATTGAAACCATCGATCCCTGGGCTTTTATTCTCACCAATGGAGCAAAGAGCATTATAGATTTCTGCCCTAGAAATAGGTCTAAGAAGCTCAAGTTGCCGATTAGCATCATCAAGAGTCTGAGAAATAATACTAGAATCCAGACTAGAAGTGAGATGCTCAGTACCTAATAAGCCTTCATAAAACTGAATAATAGTTGAACTAACACCATCAGGAGTACTCTGAAGAACCCCAGAAGCATCCTTAATTCTGCCAACATAATTCCTAGAACTTCTTTCTTTGATTTTGGCATGAAAGAAGTGAGAATTAGAATCAGCAAATTTAATGTCATGAGCTTTGGCCTTCTGTGAAAAAACACTAAGCTCAGCCATCTTAAGAGACTTATATCTGGCTTTCAAGCCCCTCTCAAGATGAATCAAGTGATCATTAAGTGGAGCAGACTGCAAAGCCTCTTGACAAGCAACAAACTCTTTTTTGCAATGCTCCACCCTTGTACTAATGCTGGAATAATTGGCTTTATGTAGCTCCTTAAGAGCAACCTTAACCAGCTTAAGCTTATTGAACAGAACATACATCTTACACCCTTCAATAGGCTTACTCCATGAAGAATGATGGTGTCTATTTTCAACCAATATAATTTTAACTATTGTCACACCCTTAAATATGTTTATACCATTCAATTGCAATCTCTAACTCCGCTTTATGGGGACAATCTATCTCAATTCAAGGTGTAAGTATGATGAAACAAATGGTGTAGTAAATTTTATTCATTTTTGGACAATATAACTTATAAAAAGCTATTTTTTTCTAAGTAAAGCATATATTCCACCATGAAAAATACAATGGATTTCTAGGTTTCCTATTTATACTGAAATAATTGGTTTTCTACCCGAACTGAAATTCTACTACTTGTTATATCCTTGTAAGCTTTCAATTATTACTTGAACTCTATATATGATAATATATTTTTTTGAAAATATTGCGTCCAACATAAGCATGACAAATATCGACATTTTGTACACTTGTTTTTTTATTAAGAAAATACTTGATTTATGCTATTAGGATATATATATATA
>CAAKMY010055240.1:0-11046 GCA_901111285.1 Corrigiola litoralis
CTCGAATTTTACCAAGCATGTTCATCGGATGTATGGGAGCATAATTGAACCTTTGTTTCAATTTCATTCCTCCTCGTAGATAGTTTTATAGAGTAGAACGCTCGATTCGAGCATGTGCATAATGAACAAAACCGAAGATTCGGGCTACGCAAAAGCTACTTTTAGGCTGCTTTCTTGTTCCATTATTCATTATTTGTGTCTAGGATGCCTCCTGCCAATTTTTCTCCGATTCTATTTCGGGGGCGAAACGAGTTTTTTTTGTGGGTTATAGTCCACAAAAACCGGCTTTTTGTGTCGATTTTTGATTTTCTAGTAAAATGTCTCGTAATTTACCAAGCATGTTCATAGGGTGTATGAGAGCATAATTGAAACTTGTTGCAATTTCATTCCTCCTCCTAGATAGTTTTACGGTGTGTTTAACGCTCGATTCGAGCATGTGCATAATGAACAAAACCGAAGATTTGGGCTACGCAAAAGCTACTTTTGGGCTACTTTCTTGTTCCATTATTCATTAAATGTGTCTAGGATGCCTCCTGCCAATTTTTCTCCGATTCTATCTCGGGGCCGAAACGAGGTTTTTGTGTGGGTTATAGTCCACAAAAACCGGCTTTTTTGGTCGATTTTTGATTTTCCGTAAAAAGTCTCGAAATT
Source organism: Corrigiola litoralis (assembly GCA_901111285.1). Taxonomy (NCBI): domain Eukaryota; kingdom Viridiplantae; phylum Streptophyta; class Magnoliopsida; order Caryophyllales; family Caryophyllaceae; genus Corrigiola; species Corrigiola litoralis. The sequence continues at coordinate 652 of CAAKMY010055240.1, forward strand.
TACCAAGCATGTTTATAGGGTGTATGGGAGCATAATTGAAACTTGTTGCAATTTCATTCCTCCTCCTAGATAGTTTTACGGTGTGTTTAACGCCTGATTCGAGCATGTGCATAATAAACAAAACCGATGATTTGCGTTACAGCAAAGCTACCTTTAGGTTTTTTGGGTCGATTTTTGATTTCTTGAAAAAAGTCACGAAATTTACCAAACATGTTTATAGGGTGTATTAGATCATAATTGAAGCCTTAGTCTCACATCAATTTGAGGTCGACTAACATGAAACGTTATTAGGAACCATCAAAGTTGTATAAACAGTTTCATGTGAACAACTTGATTGGTATCGTTACATATCAACAACTACCCATCGCGTAGAAAGATGAGATACAAAAGTTAAATACTAGTGAAAGTGAAAGAACCACCAATGACAAGCTTGAAGTGATGTCTTTGACATAGTCCCTAGTCTCATCAGCATTAGTTATTTCAGCCCCTTTGCACATCTACTTTGGGACCAGGTTCGAGCAACTACTATGTTATAGTTGCAAGTTGCTCTGTATTATGCTGAAAATTCTACAACATTTTAGTCCCCTCTCCCCCAGGCCACCCCCACCACCATCCCCAAGAAACAATGAGAAGGGCCGTCAGGCGTGTGACGCAACTGAAAATCCAAAAGGTTAATGGTTTCGGAACATAAAAACTTGGATTGTAACTTCCGAACTGTAGTTCTAGTTTAACCCAACACCATTGAGACAGTTTTACCTAGATATAATTGAAGTAATAATGGCAGGTATCACATGATAGTATGATACAAGGCCAGTACACCAAGGTATACAAATATATCCCTAAATTAAAGCTATGAAGCACAAATGACTGATTAGCATTGTAATTGAATTCTAGAAAGCCAAAGTAGCCCTTTGACATAATTTCTTAGTCCTTATTCACTGGATGTTGATTAATGAAGCGTTACCTAATAGTCGAGAACAATGGTTAGCTCAGGTAAGAAATGTCTAGACCTCCCAGAGTCAAACTCAAGCTCTGAATAAGACGAAATTAGTCAGAGTAATTTCTTCGATTAGTGGCTAGAAACAACTAGGAGCAGCAACAAAATGGTTAGTAGTCACAATGTTCATGTTATGTGTCATAAGATCCCGGTTACTTTATAAGAAGACATGAACAACAAGAAAATGGTTAGTAGCACTTCCGAAAGCAACCAGCAAAATGATCTACCCTCACAGATAGAAAGCAGACAAAATGCAGGCCTCATGGCTCACAACAGTTCTCCCCCACATTTTAGATCTGCACGACTGCACATGGGGGCCTATCTCCACCACAATCTCTATAAAGTCACAACCTTTATTTCATTGTAAACCTAAACACATTTTGCCATCAAAGTGGCGAAGTGCTTCCTGATAAGGAGGAACAAGAGTGAGACTCCAAGGTGGTTAAGTTCATAATCTGCTAGAGTTTGTATGACATAAAAACCAAACGTGTCAAAAGCAATCTTCCATATGGTAATCAACATGATCAAGCCCATATAAAATGATCTAGAAGCCAGATTTTCCATAGTAGAACTAGAACTCGAAATGAATTCGAGAAGCAATCAGTAATATATAGGACATGGCTTATCTCTTAACATTAAAATGAAAAAGGTTAGAAAAATAATGGATTAACAACATAATAATGCAACAAAGCATTGGTATATATCATATATAGAGTATGTTATGAGTGATCCCAAAAATCAGAACGAGTATCAATATTGTACTGAAACTCACATGGATAAAAACCTGTGCAATGGAGTAGGCAACAAATGACTTGCAAAGACATAAACACCAAAACGAAGCCAATGTTTGAGATAATCACCAAATTTACTCTGCTCTGGACAATAATGCAGGGGCGAGGGGAACTTAATAATGGAAGAGAATGATTTAATAATATTGTTAATTGATTTTACTGCTAAATGTTACTCCATCTTTATTTTGCAATATGTTTATGTAACACCCCTACTTCAGGGGTGTTACAGTTTAGTATTGCATGGTAATTTTGATGTACAAAAGAATAAAAAGAGAAGCAACGATCCAATACAAAAATAGCTTCTTGTGGTCCACCGTAGATCCTCAACAAGTTGAGCACAGATTCTGCGTAAGAGGTTATGAAACAGTATACCAGACACTGCATGTGACTACATCTTTGTTGAATTACAGTACAGTTGCTCTTATTATTGACTTGCTTAGTTCTTTTAATGAAATACAACTATCTAATTCTAAGGCTCATGCATGGAGATGAGCAGGAGGACATATATTTCATAGTATATGGTTTGATCATGTTCATTCCCAATAATCAAAGAGACCAATTTAAAGGCATGAAGGACAAATAATGATGAACACCTTATAAGTTATACTCCTAATACATATAAAGGATGCATGTGTCAGCCAACATACCAATAATTTTGTCATTCTCATATAACAGCCTGAACATCATTTCTGCAACCATCGTGTCAGGCTAGAGGATTTTAAGATCTATGTTAATACCCCTGCTGATTATGGAAGTCAACAAACAATGAGAAAGTGATCATGTCTTTTGTGGGTTGCAATTTTTCGTTAGCCATCCTGAATTTGTGACAAGTCATAAGTATTCGGTGCATTAAAATTCAAGACTCCAGGTAGTGCTTGGTTGATCATATATGAGTCTTGTTTCTTTATTCTACTAAGACAAAATACTTCTACATGACAAGATTTGCAATAAACTGTCAGGTTTTACTAAGATATATACTCCTACTAGATTTATGCTGTGACTATGGCTAATGGGCAAACACTAGTGTAGTGGTATCACCTATCAGGTTTTACTATAATTCACATATTCAATCCCTTCACCTGCGGCGCGGCCATCCGTTTTATTACTTGGTAATTGATCAGTTTCTCCATGGTCGACATTTGGTGCATTATTAGAAAAAAACATGCGTCTTTAATACCGCAAAAGTGCATTGAATGATACATGTGTACGTAGTAATGGATATACTACGAAACTAGACACCTTTAACTATACTCTAGTAATAATAAATCCGACTTATTGATTTTAGTATACTAAATTTTAACTTGGATTCAACTTCATAATTATTTAGTCCTACTCGTACATACAGAGACAGTAGCTGTAATACTATAGCCAAAAGTAATTCGTTGGGATGCTGAAGAATCTATCTGGACGTTAGGAGTTATGACCCCATATGAGGAGGATAAATCGTAAGTAATGATAGCCACAGCCCAGATGATCTGATATGAGAGGAGTGTTGAACGACATGTAACTTGTACTACTGTATATTCCGTACTAAATAACCTACAAGAAGCGCATGTGAAAGCAAGCTAACAATCAAAATGTAATTTTGGCCCCGAATTACTCTGTTCATAACGTGTGAATTAAGTTCGAGCCTGAGCATCAGATTGAGAATCTCTCTCATGCCTCTTGTGTAGAGCTGATTAGCTTCAGTTGACTACCTTCATGTTATTCTCTTGTCAGCTCATGGGAGTTTATCCGATACACACTTAAATGGAAATAGCTGTGGGTAGAGCTAGTTTAGATCCGGTTATATCGGATTCTGGTCATATCGAGTCATGACAATTGCCGAGTCGGTTTGGATCGTATCGCATTTGGGTTACATCAAGTATATTTATTATGAGCATCAAATTAATAAATTTTTATATTATCAGATTTGGGTTTAGGACAGTAGGGGTGAAGTCGGGTTAAGTTTAGAACATAGTACAAGTAGTAGTAAATGAGTAGAGTGAAGAGTAAAAGAAAGGAAGAGAAAGGGAAAGGAAGAAAGGGGGGTGGGTGGTGGTAAATGGTGGAGGAATCGAAAGGTGGATGAGAGATAGAGAGTGTGGGGAGAGTGGCGCCCACACTGCTTCCCAATAAGTTTTACCTTTTTGTTAAACATGGACATTTAGCAGAGTAAGTAGGGAGACAAGATCCTTGTACTCGTACTCGTATACAAGTAGATGAGTTAAGACTTAAGAGTGTTACTTACAGTTAGTTTGAGTTGGAGTTGGAAGTGTCCACTTGTCAGTTCACTCGTTTACTCCTCCTAACATACTCCATTTTGTTATCTTCCAGTAATAAAGATCAAGGAATGATAAAAATGATGGTATACTACCTTGGTACTCCTACAATACAAGATGATGAGATGAGCGAGTAGCACCCACCATTCCACCAATGACCAATCCCACCCACCTTTACTTTCTTTGTTTCTTTCTTTTCTAGTGCGAACCTTGAACCCCATCTCTCCCTTACTCTCTCTCTCTCTCTCTCTCTCTCTCTCTCCTCCCATTTCCACTCTTTATTTCTCTCTCTCAATCACACCGTCCTACCCTAACCTTTCCGGCACACTTTCTCTCTTCAATCATTCATCGTCATCAACCCTTTCCGGAGCTCCGGCGAGTAGCTAGCTAGGTGCTCTTTCCATTTCCGGATTCCTTTTTGTTCTCTACTTGTTTCTTTCTTTCTTTGTTATTACTTACTACTCTTATGTTTGCCGTACCACCATCTTAAACTAGTATTCTCTACTTGAATTGTTGTTTGGAGTCAGTTATTTTGATTATGAAGCGGGTGCTGGGTATTCTGATGTAAATCCAACTGCTGATTTGGCATGTGGATGCCTTGAACTCAGTCCTTTTTAGCTCAATACCTCTTTGATCTGTCTCTTTTGAGACTCTGTGTGTGTGTGTGTGATCGATCAAACAAGAAATCAAATTAGAAAGTAAATGGAGCAAGCTCAGAGATTCCATGGAGTAGTAGGCCCCACAGAGATGAGGAGAAGGGGGGCAGTAGAGTGGGATTTGAATGATTGGAAATGGGATGGCGACCTCTTCATCGCCACCCCACAAGGCCACTCCCTCCCACCCAACTTCAGGGGAGGCCAGCAGTTCATCCAAATCCCCGGCAACTCCTCCAACACCTCGTCCTCGTGTTCGGATGATGTCCACTCCGGGGTGGATAATGGCAGGAGGGACATGGAGAGGAAGAGGAGGGTCATTGTCGTCGAAGAGGACAGCTCCGAGGAAGCGGCTTCCTTGGCTTTGAACCTTGGTGGTATTGGTGTTGCTCTTGCTGGGGACTGTGGGAAGAAGGCTAAGTTAAGTGGCCTTCCCACCGGTCGCGCTGCCTGTCAGGTGGAGGATTGTGGGGCTGATCTCACCAAGGCTAAGGACTATCACCGCCGTCACAAGGTCTGCGAGTTGCATTCTAAAGCTACTAAAGCTCTTGTTAACAATGTTATGCAGCGCTTTTGTCAGCAGTGTAGTAGGTCAGTCTCTCTCTTTATTGAACTTTCATCACACTTTGTTCCTTTTCCTAACCATCGATGTTCTTTTAATCTTTTTATTGGCAGGTTTCATGCTCTTCAGGAATTTGATGAAGGCAAGCGGAGTTGCAGAAGGCGATTGGCTGGCCATAATAAACGACGCAGGAAGACGCAGCCTGATGCCCCTGTTCAAGGGAACTCCATCAATGATGAACAGACAAACAGCGTTCTCTTGATCAGCTTACTCAGAATACTCTCCAACATTCACTGTATGTCTCTTCTCTTATTCCCTACCTAAACTGATCTTTTTGTTTCTGTTTTTGTTTTTCTACCACCGAGCATGTTTACAATCTATCTTGGAGCTGAACTTTCTGGTTGTCGGACTTGTTTCTTTTAATGGTTAGATGTTGTTATGCTGGCACTCTCAATACCTTTTGGATTTGGAGAAGTAGTCGATATTTAGGAGCTCCTTTTTGTTATTACTTTCTGCCATCTTTCATATGGTTTGGCTGTTAACTGTGTCTTGATCAGTCTGTGCTTTATATCAGATGTTATCATCTCTACTCTATCTCTCAGTGCCAACATATTATTATTATTGCAGCTAATGACAGATCAGACCAGACCGCCAATCAAGACCTTGTTGCTCAGCTTTTGAGAAGTCTCGCCAACCCTTCTGGTTTGCACGCAGGGAAAGGCTTACCTGGACTTCTGAATGAGTCACAGAAGTTATTAACGGGTGGTAATAACGGTAATGGACATTCAGCGAAGATGTCAGCTTTTCTCTCAAGTGATCACCAAAATATTTCAAGAGTCATTGACCAACGTGTTCCACTGCCTGATTCAGAGATTCCAAGAAAGGGAGTAATTGCTGTTGATAGAAGGGGTGTGGAAATGCAAGATGCCTCCCCGCCAAATTCTAGAAGTATGTTTCCAATAAAAGATAGTCCTCCAGCAGCTTACTCAGAGACAACTGCTGGGAGGACGAAAATGAACAATTTTGACTTGAATGATATTTATATCGATTCAGATGATGGGACGGAAGATCTGGAAAGATCACCAGGTAATGGGAACTATGCGACTGGTTCAGTTGATTTCCCTTCGTGGGCACGACAGGATTCACATCAGTCAAGTCCGCCACAAACTAGCGGCAATTCTGATTCCGCATCTGCCCAGTCACCTTCCAGTTCGTGTGGCGAAGCACAGGTTAGTAGCATTTTCCTCCGAATCTATCCTCTACAAAAGGTTCAATGATTGAGCTGAATCAACTTGATTTTATGTTTAATTTATTGTTGTTGCTTGGTTGTCAGTAACTAAAACTTCTCTGTTGGTAATTCTGTTAACTTTTCAGAGCCGTACTGATCGTATTGTTTTCAAGCTATTCGGTAAAGAACCAAGTGACTTCCCTATTGTGCTACGCGGACAGGTAATAAGGATTTTAGAATTTTAAATTCTACCCTTGCGGAAAGATCTTTGTGTTAATGGTGCTATTATCTGGAAATTGTGATCTTGTAGATCCTTGACTGGCTTGCTCATAGTCCTACTGACATCGAGAGCTACATCAGACCTGGCTGTATAATTCTAACAATTTATCTCCGGTTGGATGAGTCCTTGTGGGAGGAGGTAGGAATTCTTTGTCAGTCAGTATTCTTCAGCTCGGAGTCTTCTATTTGTTTGGTGGTGGTAACTCTATTCATTTGGCTTTGTGTACAGCTCCGCTCTGATCTTTCGTCCTGCTTAACTCGGCTGTTTCACATATCTGATGACCCTTTCTGGAGGACGGGATGGGTATATGTACGGGTACAGAATCAAATAGCATTTGTTCACAATGGTTAGTTGTTTTGCCATTTGTCCTTTCCTGACGATGGATAGTTCATTAAATAACACATGCTCCTTCCGTTATCTTTTGTGGCTCGTGTTTTACAGGCCAGGTTGTTCTGGACACATCATTATATCTTCAAAATAGTAACTACAGCAGGATTTTGAGTGTCATCCCTGTAGCAGTGTCTGTTGATGAACAAGTTCGATTTCAGGTTAGAGGTTCCAACCTCTCCAACTCAGGAACAAGGTATTTTGTGCTCTCCTTAACTGTTTGGTTCTTATCTTCTGCTGATACTTTTTATTTACTATAAAACAAAACTAAAGGGCGATCCCGTTGTTTTCTAGATTACTCTGTGCGCTGGAAGGGAATTATCTTGATCAAGAAGCAAGTCAAGAATTCGGAGAGGATGATGTTGATGAAGAAGATGAGTCGGAGCATGCCGATTTGTCATGCTCTATCCCGAATGTTATTGGAAGAGGGTTTATTGAGGTATTTTTTTTACTCTTCATTTCTTCAGATCTTGATCTGTTTCCTTTGTCTACGCACTGTGCAGATCACATGCTTCTATATTAAGAGTTGTATAGTCCACCTTAACTCGTCTTACTCAATAAGAGTTTAAGAAGTTGAGGAACGTTTAAGAAGATTAGTCTTTAGAAAGAAACTACTACAAGTCTTGAAAGTTCAAAAATTTTCAGGAACAGAAGTTCAGTAAAGACAGTTAATAGACCCTTAGTTGTCATACAACTGTTGTGCCACACTGCCACCACCCTGCCATCAACTTCTATACAGGATGCATCTCTTTGGAAGTTAGTTTATATGCAGTTGGGAAATTCACTCTCTTTTGTGAATTCAAACATGGTCAAGTTTTTTACTTGACTACTTTTCAAACTTGTTTGGGCTTATGTTCTCATCGTCTCCTATGCTGCAATATTCATGATTTTCCATCTTCATAAGAATGCTGGGATTCAGTTACACGTGTTTGAAAGCTCTCAAGTTTCAATAATTTGGAGTTCTTCCCTTTCACATTGTTGTGTTACTAATATTTGAAGGTTTTGTCAGTTTACTCCTATTGGTATTTTGGCATGAAAAATATTGCAATAGAAGGTTATTTGTTTGGTTGTAGCCTACAAATGAATTCACATTTGCAAAGCTCATCCCCATTACAGCATCCTTGTCTTGATACACTTTCTATGGCTAACATGTGGTTTCTGGTCCAGGTTGAAGATCACGGTCTTAGCAGCAGCTTCTTCCCTTTTATCGTTGCAGAGAAGGATATTTGCTCTGAAATACGAACGCTAGAGTCTGTCCTAGAACTGAAGGAGGCTAATGACGATACACATGAAGTAAATGGAAACTTAGATGCCAGGCGTCAAGCTATGGATTTCATAAATGAAATGGGCTGGCTGTTTCATAGAAGTCACTTGAAGTCTAGAGTGGCTCACCTAGATCCTAACACTATCATGTTTTCGTTTAAAAGGTTTAAATGGCTCATGGACTTCTCCATGGACCATGATTGGTGCGCTGTTGTCAAGAAACTATTAGACATTTTGGTTGCTGGAACTGTGGGATTAGGGGAACACCGTTCCGTGAAGGTTGCATTGTCAGATATGGGTCTCCTTCACCGAGCTGTGCGTAGGAATTGTAGGTTTATGGTGGAGTTACTTTTGAGATATGTGCCTACAAGCTCATTAGAAGAGTTCAGATCAACAACAGGTGGAGGCAAAGAAAGCTTTTTATTTAGGCCTGACGCCCAGGGGCCTGCTGGTTTGACACCACTCCATGTTGCAGCTGGCAGAGATGGCTCTGAGGATATTTTGGATGCTCTAACTGATGACCCCGGAAAGGTATTTATATATTTATTGCTTCCTTCATCTGCTTCTCTTACTTGAACATGGAAAAATATAACTTGTTTGTCGGCGCTTGGGTTGGTCGCTTTTAAGATGCTCTCATGTGGAATCCAGGGCTGATAAGCTATTATTACATAGTTTTGGTTCATTAACGTTTGCGGGTTTTCTGCTTCAAGTAGACTGTCAATTCTTGTGTTTACAGTGTGACAGTTGGTGCTAGAATTTTAGTGTGGAAAATGTTTTATGCTATATTAGTGAAGCTATCCTTTTGAAAATGTATGCTGCCTTTATCTTCTTTTTTTTTTCCTGAATGTGGTTGGCCTTGTTCAGATTGGCATCGAAGCATGGAAGAATGCTTTTGACAGCACGGGTGCCACTCCTGAAGATTATGCTCGTCTACGTGGCCACTATGCTTACATACACTTGGTCCAGAGGAAAATCAACCGCACGCCAGGATCAGGGCATGTGGTGGTAGACATTCCCGGAGAGTCTTCTGGCGATTATGTCTCCTTGAAGCAGGGTGGGGCTGCAAGCTTTGAGATTGGAACAAGCAGAGCATTAGCTTTAAATAAGAGTTGCCAATTATGTGATCGGAAGACGACATATTATGGAAATACTCGAGCATCTCTGGTGTACAGGCCTGCAATGCTGTCCATGGTTGCAATAGCTGCTGTGTGTGTGTGCGTGGCGCTTCTGTTCAAGAGTATGCCTAATGTTGTATGTTTGTTCCAGCCATTTCGTTGGGAACTGCTTAATTATGGCTCTAGCTAACGTTCCTTTTGTGGCGGCTAGTAGTTCCCTGGTGTAATCTAGTGGTGTATGTGCATTTGTATCTGTATTTGCACTTGAATTCTTATTTTGGTTTTAAGAAGATCTAGTACTACAAGCCGGTGCTAGAGCAGGGTACGGAGATGATAACTTTGTAATTCGACTAATGAGTACTATATAGACATAATTCTTAGATAAGCTCTGGTGTGTTGGTTGAGACTGTTGTTTCCAGCCTCCCAAGTCCAATCGTCTTTCAGTTTCTCAATATTTATGTTGTTGCTTATCTGACGAAAATAAAAAGAAAATATCGTTTCCTGAAATTCTTCAAGTGTTGTATTTAGGCCTCGCCTGGATTGATGTTATCAATTAAGGGAGTAAAAATTAGAGGAAAATAATTACTGGGGAATTTATATAAGGGGGTAATATGTTGAGCACCATAATACTAGTAGCTTACAGATGGGGAGTGTTACAGGACTGACCCATTGCAAGGAATGGGACTTGAGTCCCACATCGGTCTTATGGGGGATTGATGTGGGGCTTATATAGATCATGGGCTCTTCCAACCCTTGAGCTAGCTTTTGGGATGGGTTCTCCCATGGTCTATATCAGTGGTATCAGAGCCAGGTTCGGAGTGGGTGGCCTGGAAAAGCCAGCTGTGACCCAACGAGGAC